>JAYXIM010053272.1:0-183231 GCA_037575425.1 Anastrepha fraterculus
TTAATGCTAAATAAAAGCGTAGTCACTGTTAGAGATATATTCATTTATTCCGATAGTCAGGCAGCTCTGAAATCGCTTCTATCAAGCAAACACTCGTCTAAGACAGTAAAGGAGTGTTACAAATTATTAACAACACTTGCACAGTACTTTTCTATTAATCTACTCTGGGTGCCAGGACACAGTAACATTATAGGTAACTGTAAGGCAGATGAGTTAGCTAGATTAGGCTCCTCGCTCCAAATTAGTCAGGACAGGCTTGACATACCTATGCCCCTGGCAACATGTAAACTTTTGATAGACAGATACACCATTAGTGCTGCTAACTCCAACTGGAGGCAGTTAAACACCTGCGCTATAAGTAGGCTAGCGTGGCCCGAATGGAACATGGGTCGAACTAAGAGTCTACTTAAGTTAGGCAGGAGGGATCTAAGGATTGTCGTAGGTGTCCTATCTGGGCACTGTCTAATAGGAAGACATGCCAGTAGATTAGGGGCACCATCTAATGACTATTGTAGAAGCTGTCAAGATATAGAGGAGGAAGAGACAATCGAACACCTTCTATGCGGGTGCATGGCTCTGTGTAGAAGTCGGTGGAGATTGCTCGGTTTCGATTATCTGGACAGCATTGCAGATGTTGCAAATCTCAAACTATCTAGTATAGCTAGCTTTTTAAAGGCCACACAATGGTTTAGAGAGGACCAAGTTGAGTAGGATAGGACAGTTCCGGTGGTATCACAAGGGGCCTCTAACTGGCCTAGGTGCGTCGTAGGACAGCCACTTCACCTAACCTAACCTAACCCTAACTCCGACAATTTATTTGAAAATACCAATTTGAACTCAGCTACCGAGCTGGCATATTTTAAAGAGAATTTCAACTTAATTGTTAAATATAATATTATATCATATATTAGCCTGAGCGTTTGAAAAGCGCCTGCGAGTACAAAGATGCGTGTGCCGCCATGATAAAGTAGCCTGTAAAGTTAGGAGTTAGTTGAGAAATCTGCTCTAAATGCTTTAATACTGCTTCGCTACGAATATAAAGTCGATGCTAAAATTATTAATTTTTTCTTAAAGCGCTTTCGTTTCCAAGGCACCTAGAAAAAAATAATATTTACTTGTACATACGAGTATAAAGGCGATTACTAATAAAAAAGTGCTGGTAGAGAACGAAGAATAGCAAATATTCTATGAAAGCATATTAATAATGAATACTACCAACAACTAAACATAATAAATGAGGTCAAAGATGTGACAGATAGTAGAATGAAAGCTGCAAAAGATGAAATGCGTAAACTCTAGGGGAAAAAAACTATGTAAAAAATATTCCAAGAGATGAAATAACAAAGCAAATATCAGCATCGAACAATGGCCGTTGCGCTTAACACCCCAGAACCGCGGCAGTATCTAAGCACGATTGAAAGACAATCAGCTTGTTGTGAGCCACCTGTTGTGTGATGACTTTTCTTGAAAGTTTTCTTATTTCTACGCAGCGTTGAAATTTATAAATAATGGTGAATGTTAATAAGGCGTGCTTGTGTTGTCGTTGCTGTGGTTGCTGGGCATGTCATTTTGCCTGCCACGTTGCTGCGTATTTGTTTGTTGTTGTGTTTGGCTCTTTATTATTATGGAATAATGTTGCTAGGCTATATTTTCTATTGTTGTAGTGATTGGTAGATACTCCCCAGAATATTTGTGGGCTTGCTGCTGCTCATCATCTTTATTATGCGAAAAGAAGCTGTTGCTGCTCTATTTTCTTTCTTTTTTTCTTATGTGCAAGACTATTAATTTATTTATATACTGTCGGAGTGATCGACATTAGCATAACATTAGAGAATTTAAGGAATGTTGCTACTATAAATCTTTGAAATACTAGTCGCTCCACTACTAATAATATTTATCCATTTAATCTTAACAGTTAGTCGAAATTTCCGTATGTTGGTCCTAAAAGTTTTAATACTCGTGCAAAAATTGTTAGTATTTCGGTATATACATTGAGCCGAAAATAAACTGGGACACTTGTTTGTTCTGATATCAAACCTTTCTAACATGAGAATGGTTCAATCAATTTTCAGAAGGCGAAAGCCAATATAAAGTATTCAGTACAGTATTTTATTATAAAAAACCAAAAAAAGTAATATTTTATTCATTTGGAGGTTTTCCTGTATACAAAAACAACTAATTTAATTTTGCAAATCAAACATAAAGTGGGCCAGTAATAAATATATGAAAAAAAGGATATTTAACAAATTAGTATTTTGTGCAGTATCCTTTTGCACTAATTACTAGTTGAAGACGTCGTTGCATTGAGTCTACTAGAGTTTTGGTGATATCTCTTGGAATATTTCCCATATCTTTTCAATGGCTGATTTTAGGGATTTCTTATCTCTAATCTACAGTTTGTGCAATTCTCTTTCAATTTTGTAGGCTCACATGCTCAATGGAATTGAGATATGGACTCTGAGAAGGATGGGGCAATACTTTTTCACATTTCAAAGCAGCCATTCTCCTACACGTTTTCATGCATGACGATGATCGTTGTTAGTAACTGTAATTTTACGACAGTTTTGAAAATATGTTCCTTCACTATTTCTAGATAATTAATTTTAGTCATAGTGCCTTCAATAAAACAAACTAAGCCCACTCCATCTGCCGTCATTGCTCCACACATCATTACATGCCCATCACCATTTTTCACAGCGCCGACCACATTAGACGGCGAAAAGAACAATACTTCGTCGTAAAGCTCATATAGCTGTGCCGTCACCAAAGTGTAAAGATCCAAAAATCTCTCGCAGAATCCTTCTCTCAAATACTCCAAGTGACGTCACATCGGATGTTGTCATCGTTCAAGCTTCTGTGACATACCTTAGGACGGACATGATGAGAGTTTGTGGAGAGTTAGTTTCGTTCGTCGAGAGAGGCCTTTACTACTCAGTTGTCTACTTAGTCCAAAGTAGCAACTATTGGCAAGATAGATCCTACCTTGGATTTCAAGGCTGTCATTCTTATCGGTGTTAATACCGGTTCCTAGATAAATAAAGTCTTTTACAACCTCATACATATGTAGGTATGTATGTATGTACAATTTTTAAGACGCGATTTTTTCCGACATCATTCTTGCAGAATTGCACTTTACATAAAGTTCTAAGAAAAAAAGTTCACTAAATCATAGATCTAAAATCTAGGTATAAGTCGACCCCCAAATTTTGAAAGCATTTTTTTAATTAGTAAGAAAATAGGATAGGAAGCAAAAAATAGACCTTATGTTAAAAGTAAAAGGGATCAAAATGATTGTAAATACGAATCTAAAAACAGAATGACAGTAAATATAGTATGTACGTTGTTGATTGTAAGAAATATTATTGATTATAGACAACAACTAACATCACATAATGAAAAGAGATATACATTATTTTCTTGGTAAATGGGTGTAGTGATTGATATCTCCTACTTGAAAGGAATCATATATTACGAGTTGCTTCCGTATGCCCAAACACTAAATTCAGTTCTCTAGTGTCAATAATTGGACCGTTTAAAACTAGCGATTGACTAGAAACGACCAAAATTAGACAACAGAAGAGGTGTTGTGGTTCACCGGCACAACGCGAGCCCACACACGTCTGTAGTGACTCACCAAAAACTCCGGGAGTTTGGTTGAGAAGTTTTAATGTATGCAGCATATAGTCCGGATCTGGTACCAAGCGATTACCGCAATTTTCTCTTAGTACAAATTTTCCTGAGTAATAAGAAATTGGTATTAAGAGAAGATTGTGAAAATAGATTACTAGAGTTTTTCGCCAAAAAGAACCAAGACTTCTATGGGAGAGGCATTATGAAGCTTCCTTTAAAATGACAACAAATTATACAACAAAACGGTGCATATTTGTCAACAGTGACGTGGGTACCGATACGCGAGTCCGCCGACTGTTTGTTCGATGACAGAAGGTACTTCGTTGTGTCCTCGTTTACCACTAGATTTTGTCAATGTCATCGGCAAACGCCAACAATTGTATGCTTTTATAAAAAAATTGTGCCTGAGCGATTAAGTTATGTGGCTCGTACGATCTTTTCCAACATCAGGTTAAAAAAGTCACACAACAGCGAGTCACCCTGTCTGAAACCTCGTTTGGTATCAAACGGCGGAGGGGTACTTCCCAATTCTGACGGCGCCGCTGGTATTGAGCAACGTCATCTTGCATAGTCGCATTAGTTTTACGGGGCACAATGATGAGTTTGTTCGCTAGCGCATTATCGCTCTTTTGGAACCAGTCGAGAGGTGCCGTCAGTCAAAATCTTATGAATAAACTTAACCGTTATGTTGAGCTCGTGCGCCAATTCTCTAAGACTAATACGACCTCCTTCGAGAACTAACTTTTCAACTACATCAGTGTTTTTCTCATTCGCAGACGTTTAAGGCCCATCAGAACGAGGCAAATCAATGACCACTTCTCGGCCTTCTTTGAATGTTTTATACCACGGTTTTGCATTTACCGTACCGGTTTACCGTAGTAGGCCTTCTTTAACATTTCCACTGATTTGGCATACGAAATTTCATTTGAAATAAAAAATTTAAGACAAACTCTTTGTTCAACTATTTTTTTCCAGTATAAAAATCACAGAGTACTCAGAAGAATGATAACCGCATGGAAGTTCTATGTTGGATTTCAAGGCTAAATTTATTTATAAAAATAAACCCTAATAAAAACTGCATAAATCCAAGTTTTTAAAACTTATACAAAAATTAGAAAATATTTCACAAACTCGTATTAACTCAGAATTCCAAGGAAATTTTTGATTTTGCAATTTTATGGCTTATTGAATTTCAGCATAATAAAGTGCTAGCACGAAGTCGCCGGAAAATCTCGTTCACTTTTTATAATTTTTTTCTTGACGATGTTCTCCACATAAACAAAATGTGGTACTAGGCTATGCCCTCAAGTACCGAGGCCAATTGATATGAAATTTGAAATGAAATAAATGAAATTTGCAAGTTTGAAAGCGCGGTGCTCCAAATTGCGAGAATTTAGATTTTGCGACCTTCATATCAGCCGCCTCTCGTATCAATAAATAGCAGCAGTAGTGTCGTACAATATTACAAGCAACAACATTTGCAAAGCTAACAAAAGTAACACCCCAAGTGAAGAGCACCAATTTCAGTAACTAAGTGGCAACCTAGAAATATTTGGCAATAATAATAATAACTGCAACACCTTCGAAGGAAGAAGGCAAAGTGGTAGCGTATACAATTTTGAACGTCGAAGCAGACTATTTACTTATAAAAGTATAACAAATACTTTCAGATACACAAAAAAAAATCCAACTCTTTATACTAACTCGGATATCGAAACATATAAGCTCAGTTGCATGTCTCGTCGACGTTGCAAATTGCATGCGTTCCACTCACTGCGCTTGAATGCTCATTTTCAACATTGCCACGATGCGTATAGGGGTGTTGTGTCGCCTGCAGCTTGTAAGCAATTTATGAGTTTCCTTTCGCGAATGTGCTTCTGACACTATTGGAACGACGTGGCGCCATTGGCAATAACAGCTACAACAAAAACAAAGCCACATTAATGGATTGCTGCGCCATAAAAACCCTAGCAAATAGTATATTGGTTTGCGAAACGTACATATGTGTGTGTGTGTGTTAATGTATGTGACTCTGATACTTCCCACGTTAAAATGTGCTCATTCCTGTGCCTTACTCGTATTGCTACATCCAGCTGCATTCACTCATTCATTCATTTCGCTTTCATTGGAATAGGAAATTTAGGAGTATAGATCAAGTATATTAGCATATACAGGGCCCGCCATCTATCGTTACGAATTTGAACTAGGTATTATTTGAAGAATGGTAACACTTAGCTGTCATCTGATTTGACAGAAAATTAGTTTTATTCTTCCGCTGAACGAAAATGGTTGTGTATACGTTCCAAGAACGCTGGGAAATATTGCGACATTACTTTGAAAAGATGGTGCTACTTGCCACACAGCGAATGCTACGATCAATCTTTTGCGCTCTGTCTTCGAAGATTATCAGCCGAAATTCTGATATCGGTTGGCCGCCTCGGAGCTGCGATTTGACGCCGTTGGATTATTATCTTTGGGGTGCCGTCAAAGACCAGTGTTATGCCAACAAACCAGCAACAATTGATGCACTGAAGACCAACCTACGCGATGTCATAGCTGAAATACAGCCGCATACAATCGAAAATGTGTTGAAAAATTGGACCGATCGTATGGGATGGTGCATGGCTAGCCGAGGCAGCTATATGAATGAAGTTGTATTCCATCATTAACCGGAAGGATTGTACTTCAAAATAAAAAAAACAGTTTGGAAAATATTGAGTAGTTTCTTTTTTATAGCATTTTTAATTCCGTAAAGTTATATGGCGGACCCTATATGACATTTGCACCATTATAATATCTTCTGCATATACCTATTATATTTTATCCGAAAATATTGTGTTTAATTTCTCCGTGATAAAACAAGCCTTTTGAAATCTTCATTCACTGATTTGTAACGAAAATATCTGCATTAGCCGTGATACCACTTGTCCTCTACTAGTCTACAAGAACTATTGTTCAAGCACTGAAATAAGTAAATAAATAATAAAATAAATAATTAATAAAAAAAATATCATTTTACTTTTTCGAACCTTTGCTAGTCCCGCGCCAACCCATTCGCCTAAGGCGGCGATTAGTAACGCCCGAGAACTACAATAAAAACAACTTCAATATGCTCTTGGTAGATATAGACGAGTTCTGAGACCATAGACGAGTTCTGCTAGGCTTGCTTGTGACTATGTTCTGCCACTGCTGCGTGTGCACTCGCTTGTGCCCCGGAGCTTCAGCACGTGGGTTCGATAACGCAGCAGCAAAACCAAGTTACCAACATAATTATTGTCTCACAAGATAAATTAAATAAATTGGGGGGAAAATTAAAATCAGAAAACATACACAATATCCACCCAAAGTCCTAAAAGGCCTAGAAATTCTTAAGCCTGGCAGCGCATGCGTATGTCGTGTAGAGTAGCCTATACCCTCCCTACATTGGCTTTGTAGAGGTAAATAAAGCCCAATTAGGCCACCTACACTTCCTCCAAAGTCACTTCCTCGTCGAACGAAAAATCCCACTTTGACCCATTTAGAGTGATACAATCGAGTCCAAATGTATGACCGACCCCACTAACCATGCCAGTGGTACACCTCCTGGAACTCCCCGGGATGGTTCCCCATACAATCATTTCAAAATATCACCACTTTTGGCCTTTACATGAGAAAAGAAACTAAAAAGTTCGACCCAAATTGGGGGACATCAGAATTCGTTTTAAAGGTATGATTCCTTCGGCAAAGTTTCTTATTTTGATCCCTAGAATATGATTTTCACAGAGCAATGGGCGATTTTTTTGCCTCCCCACAAATCGACCCGACCTAATATATACATATAATATAACTAAAATACAAAATCAGCGCTAAAATACTAATTATATACTGGCTTCAAAAGAAAATGGTTTACAAATAATAGAGAAAGGTTCTAGTATAAATGCAAAAATTCATTGAAAAGCGAAATAGAATCAACATGAAATATTACTTCAGCTTTAAAAATCGCGATAAAATCAAAGTAAAGTGCCTGGCGCTTTTCAAAATAGAAGTTCGTTATATTAATTCTAGTTAGCTAACAAATTTGTTCATACATCCAGCAAATTCTTTAAGGCAGATTCAAAAGTATCATACACCTTTTTTTATGATTTATTATTTGTAATTTATGTTTGTAAATGAGTCATAACCTTCTTGAATGATCTAAAGCATTAAAAATACAAAAACAGTGGCATGCGCAAACGAGTTTACTCATACGAACAACTGCCTAAATCAAATAACAAAAAATATTACGGCTGTCTCAGCAAAAACAATAGAGTTTTCAGTAAAAAGAAAGCAGAAACACAAAAATAAGACAAGTTAAAACAATTATAATTAACTGCTGATAACAAGAATATGTGCACCGGACGATAAAATGAAAACAGTTTACGTTTCTAGAACAAAAGCTACTTTAAATTGGATATGCACCTAAGATGGGACTCGACAAATTAGATAGAAACGAAGCAACATTCTGTTCTTGTCCCGATTCCAAATGTTCTTCAGCTATCAGACTAACAAATCGCATGTTATAGACGCTTTGCAGCCGTTAATCCGAGCTTACATAATACTTTTTCCCATTTTTCATGGCCAGTTACCAAATGGCTCTTAGGATGACAAATTAGTCGATTTGATTCAACAAAACTTCTCTGAATAATCCCAATAATCAATTCAGTCCAAAAAATATTTTACGACAGTTCGTGTGGGACCCATGCTTAGCTTTACGTAAATGATTCCGAACGAGTTTTTAACAAAACTTCAACTCAGGCATTGAAATAAATGCCACTATGACTTCGATTTCCATTATTTTATTGGAATTTGTAACTTACCAGAAGGTGCCACATCTTCGTCGTCCATATACTAGTAGCGGAATGATGTAAACCAGAACTGTTGCATTTAATACCATGTTTAATTGACCCATGAAAAACCAAAATATTTTTGTTCATCAATAGAAATAATCAAAACTCTAAACAAATACATGCGAAAAACGGTTAGAGTAGAGGCGGAAAGTTTGGACTTATTTCGAAGTACTCCCACCTGCAACTGTCACCACAAGATTCAGGACCCTCATACCCTAAAGAGAAGGGAAGGAACGATACATGATCAGACAGGTAGAGTTCATCCATGTATATAAATATGGATCAAAGCTCAAGAATAACAGAAGCGAACATCTGGAGATCTCTTTGCGCTTTCGGCTCTCCTACTACTTTTCTTAGGAGGGGTCTTATCCCCTTTGCTGTGGTTTTTAGTTGTCAACAATATCCTTACCAAAGTCAACCGAAAGGGAATTTAAGCAGTGACGTATGCGGTTGACATAGTGCTTATAGTTTCAGGAATGTTTCCATCAGTGTTAATCAGTGAAATTATGGAAGGAGCCCTGGGATTATTCAGCAATTGGGCCACAGACTGCGGTTTAAGTATAAACCCGAGCAAAACTGAACTGATGCTATACACTAAGAGAACCAAGATACCAAACTTTAATCTCCCAAAATTAAACGGCGTTAGTCTTCTGCCAACCCAACAGGCAACATACTTATATGTTATCTTAGATCTCAAACTCAACTTGAGGTTCAATGTAGGGTACAGGATAAAGAAAGCGAATATAGCACTTTACACATGTAAGAGAATGTTGAATAAAATATGGGGTATCCAACAAAAACTATCCAATTGGTCTTACACATCCATTGTCAGGCCAATACTAACATATGCGGCACTAGTCAGCCAGACTCAACCTTCCTTTCAAATCCATCTGCAGAATCTGTCCAGCGGAAGGGGTGAAGGAAAGCCTTTTCCACTATTTATGCGAATATCCCTTTCTTACAGCAAATTAATGAGATCTCCGACATCGAGATAAACAATTTGCTGCTATACTTGGATCTCACAAAGTGGATCGGACTTACAAACAAAAAAAAACAAAGATCAAGACATCATCACACGAGAACAGTGGTAGTAAAACGGTGCTGATCGCTAATTAGGCTTATTTCAGTGGAAATACTCAACCACTTCAACAATAACTGATGTAGTACTTTGGGACCGTGACACTAGTACATTGTGTAGCAATACCTGGAGATGATATCTTCACAAAACTGTTACCAACCTCTAAGTTAGCCATGAAATGCCGCACATCTCTTCACCTGGTAACGAGATGACTGAGTAATTTCGTTCAAAAGTAACAGAGGTTTCTGTCCAATGTGACATTGAGCGGAACTGTATGGTAGGTGAACTACCAAGACTCAGCCTCAAACTGACTAATGAGTAAACAAACAATGACATTGACATACCCTTTTAAACACGTAAGCTACGTATTTGGACAAATTTGTTTAAATAGTGAACGAAAGAGGTTATACTGATCCCACCTTCAGAATGGCTCTCAATGTTAAACGCACAGAAACTCTGCTAAGGCAAATGAAGCATGGCCTTAGCACTCTGATTTGCATTACAACGGGACATTGTCTAATAAATAGGCACGCCCAGAGGATGGACGTCCATGCAGACGACTTCTGCAGAAGCTATCTAAATGGTGATTTCACCCCTTCTGTGCCACTATCCTGCTCTATCGTGACATAGGTTCACCCGTTAGGATACACAACTTTCCAATGAATTGGAAGATCTCAGCATCCTGGGAATCGGAGATATCCTAAAATTGCTTAACAGAACAACAAGAACAAGCTACCCATGCCGTAGTGCAACGGACCGAAAGCCTGAATATCTCATAATGAACAACCGCTACCAACTAACCAAACCCAAATCTAAAGTGCTCTAGATCGCTTAATTCAGATCCTAATCTATTTCATTTTTATCCCATTGTCTAATGTTACTTCACTTCTTTAAAAAAATGTGCCACCCTTTAGCCCATGGTGTACATCACATCATTGCTGGTGTCATGCAGTAGTCAATTGTGTTCTCCGCTTCTTCCTCTAAAATTGAATCTCATTAGGCAGATAAGTTCTTCACGGCAACAAATTCTCATTATTATCTGTATATTCAGTACCACTACCAGCAAAGTTGACTCATTTCAGATAATATGTATGAGACAAATATCAGTCTTCTTATCAATTTGAATTCAAAATTGCATAGCTTATTCGAATTTAATTACACAAATGTCATGAGCGTAATTATTTTGTTCATTATTTAATCGCGCCACTGATTACTTGCCAGTTCATTTATTTAAGGAAACGAAAAAAATTGACTACAATTTGAATTGAATTTGATCCACCAAATTTCAAAGTATTTAAGTTCTTGTGTATGGCAATTGAAAAGCACAGTCTTGGAGTTCCCACGCTAAGCATAACATGAAAATCGCAATTGTTCTACTATTTTTGGCTTTGGTCTGTTTAGCCAATGCTCTTACCATCAACTTGGGTGGTCTGACAGGGCCATCTTTCGGTATTGCGCATCAAAAACAGCCACAAGCAAAACCAGAACCTCAACCAGAACTAGAACCTCACGCAGACTCTCAACCTGAGCAAGAATCAGAGGGACTACCTAAGCAACAGAATCATTCGGTATTGGAACATGCTTGGAATTACCAGGTTATTGGGCAAGATATTTTGAATCATCTGCATGCAAGGCCCCATCCCCAACCGGAACCAGAACCAGAGCAAGAACCACAGTCGGACTCGGAGTCGGAAACAAATTCTGGTCCCAACCTATGGCAATACGAGTATAGCTATGGTTCAGAATCTCAACGCCCACAAAGACCACCCAAACCTGAGCGCAAACCAGAGTCAGAGTCGGAAACAGATGCTGGTCCAAATCAATGGCAAAATAATTATGATTCAGAATCTCAACGCCCACAAAGACCACCCAAACCTGAGCGCAAACCAGAGTCAGAGTCGGAAATAGATTCTGGTCTCAACCAATGGCAAAATAAGTATGATTCAGAATCTCAACGTCCACAAAGACCACCCAAACCTGAGCGCGCACCACAGCCAGAGTCGGAAACAGATTCTGGTCTCAATCAATGGCAAAATAAGAATGATTCAGCATCTCAACGTCCACAGGGACCACCCAAACCTGAGCGCAAACCAGAGTCAGAGTCGGAAATAGATTCTGGTCTCAACCCATGGCAAAATAAGTATGATTCAGAATCTCAACGCCCTCAAAGACCACCCAAACCTGAGCGCGTACCACAGCCAGAGTCGGAAACAGATGCTGGTACAAATCAATGGCAAAATAAGAATGATTCAGAATCCCAACGTCCACAAGGATCACCCAAACCTGAGCGCAAACCAGAGTCAGAGTCGGAAATAGATTCTGGTCTCAACCAATGGCAAAATAAGTATGATTCAGAATCTCAACGTCCACAAAGACCACCTAAACCTGAGCGCGCACCACAATCAGAGTCGGAAACAGATGCTGGTCTCAACCAATGGCAAAATAAGTATGATTCAGAATCTCAACGTCCACAAAGACCACCTAAACCTGAGCGCGCACCACAATCAGAGTCGGAAACAGATTCTGGTCTCAATCAATGGCAAAATAAGATTGATTCAGAATCCCAACGTCCACAAGGACCACCCAAACCTGAGCGCGCACCACAGCCAAAGCCGGAGAAAGATTCTTCCCTCAATCCAGGACAATATAGCTATGATGCAGAATCTCATCGTCCACATAGACATCCCAAACCTGAGGCACAACCAGAATCAGAATCTGAGGTAGAGTTCGTCCAGAAACCATGGCAATTAGAATTGAATTCGGAATTCCATCATCCACAAAGGCACCCCAAGCCCCACTTCGAACCACAGCCGGAATCTACGCTAGATTCCGTACGTGATTCATGGTCTCAAGATTTTGCTCATGAACAACATCGTCCACATAGGCACCGAAGACCAGAGCATGAGGAAGAAAAAGTTGATTTGCCAAATCTATCAGAGTCTAGTGAAAGCAAAAAAACTGGGTACTTGCCAGTAATCCAGAAGCTAAGCCCATACCTCGTGATACCAAACTTTCAGCAGCAAAAGCAACAGGCTGCGTATTAAAATATAATAGAGAACATTTTTAAGTAAGTAATTAACTGCAAGTAGTTTTGATGTATTAAAATTTTGAAAAATAAAAATTATTTTTGTGTGCATTTTATGAAGTGTAGTTTAAAGCTACTTTTTAAGAGCATCGCCATGGCGGCTACCAATAAGCACATAAGGCGCCATTTTATTAACATTTCTGAAAAATCTGATATCGTCGGCTGGCATTATTCACTGCTATCTTCAAACTACTATCGAACAATCTACTGATATTAGTGCATTAACATTTGGAGATTTTCTTCAGATTTCACTTCGAGAGTCTACCTCTGGATTCTATTTTACATCAGTGCTGAACAATGCAAAGATAGTAAAGAACCGTTTCCATAGGCTTATCAAACTTACAGCTTCTGCTATTAGCCACATCTTACTTATGGCTTGCTAGTTTGAAAATATCCTTTCTTCACCTACTCAAAAGGTCTCCCACATTTGAGTTTTCGTGCTAGAGCTGACTACCCTTTGCAATTTTACAGCTGCAAATTTCATATTGATTCATCTATTCATGTGAACTTCAACTGGAGCTCTCTTTCTTTTATATTCAATACGATAAATTCCTGCTCTATCCAATTCCCTCGCATTATCTCTCTTATGATTCGAGGGTCGTGGACCTAGAGAAGAAATTCTTTTCTGAAAACTTTTGTAAAAATCTAGAGAGGGAACTACAGAACTTGATTATATCTTTATTCCTAGGAACTTCGCAAAAAGCCACTAACCCAATTTCCACGCATTCCAGGCTATGTGGAATGGGATTGACCGAAATATCAAAGAACTAAAACTGATGAGCCACGTGGAATTTGCGCTTTTACAACAAAGTTCAATGGGCTATAAAACTGCGTGTTTACAATTTTTCTAAAAGTTCTGGGCTTGGGAAAAAATTTGTTGATTTTTTTTTCAATTTTCACAAAATTTCAGATTTAGATTTACATGGTTTTTCTAGTACATGCATGAAGTTCAAGAAATAAATGCCATGAAATTATCTACCAGGTTATAATAAAACAAAAATTCATTCCTACAATATTTCTATTTTGTATTATAATTTTAATTTCTCAAGCTTTAAAAAAACACACCCGAATTAAGTAACACCACACTGAGAATGATATAGGTAGATAAAATACTTATTTATTTCAGTTACAATCGTAAATCACTAAAAAGAAATCAAAATGAATCAGGAAAAGAAAAGCCCAACAAAAGATTTGAAATTGATTGCAAATTATTGCATACGCAAAACTAAAAAGCGTAAGATAGCTACTACATAAATAAAATAAATATTTTGAATTTAAAACAAACTAAAAATTGTCAAATATTTTCATCTAAACCCACATGTTTTTGTAATTTAAAATCACTTAATATTATTGAATTGGCAAACAAATAAAGCATTCGCTTCATTTGTGTTGGAACTGAAAAAAATGTTTTTACCTATCTCTAACACAAAATTATTTATTCTCAAATACACCAACGATGGACCAAATAATAGAACAAAAATACAAATCACAAGCAGTGGGCATCTAAGGCTGATATATATACCATGAGTATATCCAATCGAGTTTGTATTTAATACTAATATCAAAATAGCAGATTGTCCCATTAATGCTTGGCGGGTTTTTAGGCGAAACCCTTACCGAATTTTTGGTGCGTATCTTGGTATTCTCTTACTAATAGAAAAAAATGTTTAAATTGTATGCCAACATTGAGTATAAATCTCATAACCGACATAATGTATGTCACACATGGACGACGTATTTGATTGTTCGAGTATATTTGCGCATTAACTCACTCACATAACTTACATGAAAAGAGCAATGCAAATTGCACACAAAATGGATTTCTTGTTATTAAAAGCAATTCCAAATTCTAATTTGTTGTTATTCTCGTCGGTTTGGATTGGTATGTTATTTGGTTAGAAAAAGAAAATTACCAAAAATGAAAAAAAAGAAAAGCTACCCACTGTGTCGTACGGGTCGTATGAGTAACATATTGAAATATACTCCTTCATGCATATACTGGTTATACACCATGGCATGTATGTGTGCATCCTCAAATACAAGCAAATAAATTTTTGCTAATCAAATTTTATTTGTAATATTACTTGGTTTTTGGCTTTTGAGTTTGATTGGCTGATAAAGAGTGTACGAGTATGTGGCATGCATATCTGTGGGCTTTTCCAAGGAATAAATAGAGAGCATTTACAGTTTGTAAAATGAAATATGAATGAAAACAAAAATAAAAACAACAAATAAGGTAGTGCCTACATTCAAACTGAACCAAACTTTTTATGTATACTCAGCACCTTAAGCTTTATGGGACAGCATCAAAATGCACGCCACACAATTGCAGGAGAAGAAGGTTAGCTTAGTTAGTTTCAACAAGCCCACTCTTATATAAAAGTAGGTGGTGCAATACCCATATATTTAAGTTTTGATAATATCGATCTAATAATGTCATTTTTTGTAAATTTTTTTATTGTAAGGAAATAACTAAAAGCAAACAAGAAACAAAATACATGAATTAAGTACAAGGTGGCGTAAAAGTAATCATCTTATCGAAAAATTTACAATTCTTACAAATGGCATCGTACGTCAGTCAAGCAATGGAGCGCGCGAAGGTCAAAATAAAGATTTCCATCATTCCAAAGCATGTTGTTTGTAAAAAACTGGGAATCAAAAACAAAAGTGGATGATTAATTTTGCGCCACCTTGTATAAGTAAAGTAGAGAGAATTGTACACGTATTAAAATATAAAAAAATCACAAACAGTTAGTTAAAAATTACATAAAATGGACATCAATAAAAAACATTTACCTAAAAAATGGACTTTTATAATAACTTAACAGCTTTCTTTATGTTATGTTGCGAAGAGGGTAAATGTGTGACAAAAACTAGCGTGAGCCTTAAAAAGAACAAATTCTTGTCTAAAAATTGTGTTTCAGTTGCTGCCAATAGCCTTGTAGTATCAGTAAATAAGACTATTATGGCGTGAGTTCTCTCGATACTCATTTACTGAATGTGCCGTGGTCGGCAACCTTTTAAATCGGAAGACAATTTAAAAAATTTAAGATTTTTCAAAGAGCCATACAACTTTTCTTACCAGCAATAAATAGTAAATAAATTGTTTGATAGAAAAAACTGATATATTTTATGTTCCTCAAAGTTCAGTGAAATCGAGAACTTTCAGAGGGGTCTAGTTTCAAATTAGTAACTTGACAAAAAGACTAACAGTGTGTGGCAAAGCTAAGACCTGATTCACATTCACGAACGAAATGAAAAATTTTAGCACGTAGTTCAGTTAAAAATTTTTCAAAAAAAGTTTGTGTAATTTTTAATTTGATTTACGATTATCAATTATCAATTATTGAATTTGTCAAACGTAAGCAATTTTATTAATGGTGGAGCTTAGCAATTTTGAGTACATCAGTGGAGGTAAGCTTGGGCGTTTGGAATGGAAGCTTGTATTACAGCGATAGTAGAAGTTAGGCTGGACAAATTTCATGTGAACTTCAAAGTATATAATTTATATAGTATATGCAGATGTGCAGTTGTTCACGGTTGAAAGCTAAAATAAAAGTGTTTTTATTTTACTGTTTTGTTATAGAGTGAGGTAAAATGTAACATAGAGTTGTTGTGTGCAAAATTAAAAATGTAGTAGGTGATGACACCTAACACGCAACTATCGACTGCTGAGTGCAACAACTACAGTCATACTGGCAACAAAAAAATATTTTCAGCACTTGTACTACCTAGAAATTGTAAATATATATAGTGTGACACGATTTTACTATTGTAGCAAGGACAAATGACATCTGCCAAGACATGTCATGGTTCTTTTTTTAAATATTCATCACGAAGGTTGACGAGCAAGAGATTCAGTGTAAAGCAGCCGTGAAGTTAAGAACGTTGTCTTTTGATTGTAATGATCTTTCTATAAATATTACTTTGTTAATTTTATAAAAACAATATCCTGGCAATAGTAGAGTATATATCTGGAAGGTATATATTTAAGCATACTTATATATACATCTAAATGGGCATTCATAACAATAAAACTCGAGGTGTCGGTTGTTTGCAGCTCCTTGCCCTCGAACGCTCCAAAGAGCCCGAGTGCCTTTTGTTAATTGTTAAATAACTCAAAAAGTATTTTTCGGATTTACTTCAAATTTTCACACAATATTTTTAAGATACTATTCTTTAAGAAAATTCAAGAAAAACTATTTTTTTTAATTCTGACTACCGCTAACCCCTTAACTATGCATGACTAGTAGTTCTGCATATTCAGTTTTTCATTCTCTCACCAATTAAATTTTTCAAAGAACTTTTAAGTTTAAAAAAAAAATGTTTTAAATACTTGTACATAATATGTGAAATTAATATAGGTATCAAACGAAAAAGGATGAATCAAGGTACTAAAAAATAAATATTTGTTTACTTTTCTTACCTTTTATTTTACAAATATAAATGAAAATATAGATAAAAATGACTTAAAAATCTGTACTTGTCCTGATGAAAAATAAAGAAATCTTTGTTTTTATTACCTGAATATACCACCTTGATCAAAAAGTTCCCAAAATATATTCAGAAAATTCAAAATACAGTTTTTTACTTGAACATTTGTATTATCGCCTTTAAAGTACTCTCCACCAATTGCAATACATTTATGGCAGCGTTTGATCCAACTCTCGAAACATTTCGAGAACTCTATTTTCGGTATAGCCATTAGAGCCGGCTTCGATTTTCAGGCACTTCTTTTCGGCTGTTGCAATGCGTTCCGCGTAATGGTTTTTTGACTCAATCAGAACAGAACAGAAAAAATTTCACTCAGCCATATCAGGCGAATTTGATGGTTGTTGGAGGATATTCGTTCCATTCTTTGTCAAAAATTCACGGATAATGATGGCACTGTGCGACGCGCATTATCATTGTGCAGAAGCCAAGAGTTGTTTTCCCACAAATCCTTTCTGTTTGGCGAATTGCTTCACGTGAACAGTTCATAATGCGCCAATAATAGCCCTTGTTGAAAATTTGATCCCAAAAAGACAATAACAGGCTTCTAGGGTTTCCGAAATGTTACATTCAAGCCTTAGAATCTATTGGCTATTTAGATAATAGACTTTCGTCGTTTTTCATTCGAATTTAGATGTGGCGCTATTCGATCGAGCGCAAAAACTCTTGCACAACGACAAAATGGCTTTGATAAAAAAGGTTTCACTTATGGACACATTTTTTCCACCAATCCTATTACAATACCTTCGGCCGCGAAAATTCACGCATCGCACTGATAAAAGAAATATTTGATAATTGCCATCCACTCGCGCTGTGATTTAATAAAACATAGGAGTACAATAGATAACTAAATATCCAAGTAAAGTACAATTGGTGCACATTTCTATCCATGAAGCATCCACACATACTCACGTTTGCGCAGCGTAAAACAAAAACAACAAAGCACACACCTATAACACCATCCTCTTTTATAGCAAGAAAATACCTCAATTCCTTACTTGAAGAAAAATTTCCTTATTATTTTCTCCTTCTCTTTGTTTAGTCATTTCCATTGTCGTGGAGTGAAATAGTAACTCTTTTCACGAAAGTTATTTGTTTCTTTATTTGCTTTGGCTTTGCACTTGTTTCCCTTTGGCATTCAAAAGATTTCAAGCACAATGCACATGCGCAAGAGTATAAATACAAATACGAACATGCGCATGAGCAAAAGCTGGAAAACAAACCGGAACTACGATTCTACCATGCATCAATGTATAAATGCTCCCTGTTGTTGGGTTAGGGAGTATTTACTTCCCTTGCACGTTGAGTGGTACGCACAAAGTCATATATGGAAGGAAAAAAACTGCGCAACAAAACACAGGTTCATTCAAATACGAATTTGCAAGCGGAACAAGCTGTGGAACAATGTAGTATTGTACTTCACGATGGAAAAACAATGGCAACAAAAACAACAGCTTTGGTGTTTACCTTTTCTTTTGATTTTGTTCTTTCGTCTTACTCTTCTTTTTTTTCTTTATTTTACTATTTACTGCACATGTCGAGTGAAATTGTGTGCATTTTAATTGTTGGCAGTCATATGAGTAGTGCCTAAAAACAATTACAATGCTTTGCAATGATGAAAAGCTATGCATCCCAGCTGGGAAAAGCCAACTAGTCTCAGATTAGAGAATATTACATAGATTAGATTAGATTCTTTATGAGGTTCGTACTTCGGCCTCGGTTCGTACTTGTACTTGAGTTCCTTTATTAAACTCAATATAGATCTGGTTTGGATTGAGCGTATGTACCTTTCTTCGGGCTCCAATTGGCAAAGATGTCTCAACTATCTTCACGATATAGCGCTACATTCCAGGAGAAGGTGCATTGGAGTCTCCTGAGATTGGTCGCAGAAACGGCAGAAGTTCGTAAACCAAATCCCGATCATGTGCAGATAACTTCACAGGCTGTAGTGGCCTGTGGGAATTCCCTTAAGCATTCTCAGTTTATTCTTTGAGGAGGATTATGAGTTTTTTAAACCTCTTTTGGTTGTACCCTCCCAGTAAGAATTTTGCCTGGCGTAGCCCCATAGCTTAGTGCCAGCAAACCTCCCTTGTACTAGCTCCTCACATCTGAGCTTCTCCTTGGATGATGTGTTGTCGCATAGTAAGGAAGAGCTCGGGTCTTTATTAAATGTGAGGCCGCAGCCTCCTCGCCAATGCGTCCGCTATTTCGTTCCAAGTTCCGTTAACCGGATGCAATTGTGCATTCTTAGTAGATTAAGTTTCTCAATACACTCAAGGACCAGTAAGGATTTGATCTTACAGGTCAATAGGGCCATGAGTGCCACCTAACTGTCACTGAGAATAGCAATTCACTCATTCCGGATATTTTGTGTCTAAGTTTAACTCTGCACGGTCAGTTACTAACCCGATAGGTATCCAGGCTTGTGCTAGGCAGCTACGGCGACGGTGTTGGTTGGTGAGAACCAGCGGTTGTTTCTTTTCGACAGTCTCCTCGTTTTACTGTTTTTGATGCTGAGTCTGTGGTGACTAACCCACTCATTCTTTCAACATTTAGGGCTGATTCGTGGTGTACCTCACGGCTGGTGGGTGGTTCATCTTCCTCACGGGCGTGTTCCTCAAAGAGCGACACTTCTGCTTCTGAAAGTCCCGCAAGGAGATCCCCAGCTTTTTACTGCCTTTTTGTTGTTGTTGCTATTATTGCTATTATTATTTTTTTCTTGTTTTTGTTATTCATCTTGTTCGCCTCGTTTTTTTTTAATTTTTTTTTTAGGATTACTTAATTACTTGTGAACTTTAACCAATTTTTGATGGCTTAAGCAGTTATTAAATAGAAATATAAAATATAATATTTTAAAACGTTGGAATGGAGCTGAGGTTTTTAGATTTTTTTCTTACATTGTAACTTGTCTAAAACTGATCTAAGCATACAAAGCCTTACCCCGTCAGTGTGGGACTTTAACCGAATGATGCCTCTTAACGTCAAAGTACCGAAAAACTTTCTTCTTTTCATGACGCAGTTCCTGACAGGACATGGTTGTTTTAGAGAATATCTTCACAAGTAAGTCCATGAAGATGGAGGGATGTAAAATAAAATATGTTCTCAACAACGTTTACAAATCGTACAATTGTATGACATTACGAAAATCGCCGTTCTGTGAAAAGTACTCATCGCGCGCTCAGTCCAACTTATGGACCTTAGGACTTTTATGTAAGATCTCAATGCTTTGTGGATAAAACAGCTTCGTTTGAGGCATTGGAAGCCAATATTACTAAAGCTATTCACGAGATACCGAGCGCAGCCCTCCAGAGAGTCATTCAAAATTGGTATTTATGGATAGCCGAATTACGGTGCAGCTGCGGCCAACATTTGAAAGGGATTATCTTAAAAAAATAAATGCCATGAATAGTTCTGCACAAAAATAATAAAGGTTGCCTTATGAATTTGAATTTTCATTGTTTTATTTCAATTTAAATTGCGATACCTCTAAATTGGTTATTTATAATTATTACACTTATAAATGAATAAATTAATTAATTGAACAAATTTTTGTGAAATAGAAAAATTTCGAGTAAGCACTTTTATTTTTTATTTATTTATTAAAAGGGTAACAATTATAAATAACTATTCCACTTAAAGAGCTAAAGCACTGGCTACTATGGCCTTTTATAGTCCATTGAATTTTGGTGCAATAAAGTTCAAATGTCAAATGGCCCAAAAATTGATTAAATTTTTAACATTTTTTGTTCGGCTGTCGGTTATGCGCGTTTTCTCCGTACAACGAATACGCAACTATACAAAGTGTTTCGAAAATTCGAACAGACGTATGCAAAAATGTATTGATCATCACGGAAAATATTTTGGAACAATAAAAGGACGTTTTCAACCGCCAGTGTTAAGTTTTCCATTGTTAGGCCAGAAATATAAATACCCACTCTCGTATTAGTTTTTTTACTGCAAGGCCCACAATATAAATAGTGCAAACAGTAGCTTACTTAAACGAAAATATAAAAACGAAACATTAAGTTCTTTCCATAATAAAATAAAAATTAAACCATCATAGAGCTGCAAATTAAATAGTGTAAGGAAATGGATTTAGAAATAGCGTCACCAAAGTGTGAGTAGAGGAATATAAAAAGTAATACATTTCAAGCGAAAAACTCTTAACAAGAATGATAACGATTTTTCTGTATTTTATTTTTATAAGCTGTGCTCCGTTTTGATTCTTCCATCCTTTGACAAATTCAACATAAAACTCGACACCCCCCTGTGGCATTTCAGTACTTTTAGACTATCAAACTTCAACTCTTTTTCGCCCCTTTATAGCTGCAAGTACGCTCTGTTACTCAAAAAATCACATTGCTGTTTCAGTGTTGTCTGCAGTGACGGTAATGGGTGTCCCTATTTGTGTGTTGATTTTTTTTTAATACTAAAATATCCTTTCGTTTCCAAGAGACAGTTAATGTGACAGTCTCGTGAAAGTTAATGTTCTATCAGTAATAGAATTAACGCTCTAGTGACGTACTTTAAATATCTAAAGCAAAAAACGTGTGGAAACGTGAGGCTTTATTAACCCTACTGAAGAAGTAATTCCACTACAATAAAGCAACTTCTGAAAAGGCACATATTCTTAAGATTTAATAAGAAATTAGAGCGAGAATTTAAATGGATAATTTCATCATAAAAATATTGGCACGCCTAGCGTAATAAAAATTCATTTCATTCATTGCTCACGATGGGAATTGCTAATGGATGCTGCTGCACTGGAATTCTAGCAGTCTCTTATGCGCACAGTCAATCACGTCCGCACTCCTTCGCGGCGTTTTTGGGGTTGTAATGTGTTTTCAAAATGGAGCACTCATGCCCTTAATACATTTTTTTTTTTTTTTCATTTTTTCCGGCACTCGAAGTGTAACGGATTAAAAAGGCCATAAATTTAATTTATTCAACTCACAGTAAAAAATGTATAAAAATTATACAAATTTAATAATCAATTTACTTTTGCTGGATATGCCCATCTTTTGCCTTGATTAAAGCCTTGAGACCGTCCTGAAACGAATTGCAAGTTGAACGTGTGTGACTTGCCGGTATTTTGGCCTTTTTCAGTGCCTCGACACTGGTGAATATTTTAGTTCGGACCTTGCATTCCAAAATAACCCGAAGAGAATAATCCATCGTGTTGACGTTCATTGTGTGGACATTATGAAGTCCGGAGCGTTGTTTTTTAGCCATTCTTAGTTCACTCGAGCTTTGTGAGACGGTGCCGACCCGTGTTGAAACGTCCATGGCCTGCCACCGAAATGTTTGTCTGCCCACGCCAAAGCAACCTCCTGAATACTTTCTCGATAATATTTTGCTTTTATCTTGACGCTAGGCTGGATGAAAACGATTGGAGAGCGCCCATCTGTGATTACAGCGACCCAAACCATTACCAGTGGTGGATGCTGCCTCTTGGTGGTCAATAAACCCTATAGTTTTGGGAGTTAATGAATTGCTCAATTTGAAAAATTTTCTCGTCAGAAAACACAATGTCCGAAAATTTACCATTTTCAGCCAAGCGAAGCAACTGCTTCGCTCTCTCAAATTTGACTTCTTGCTGCTTTGGTGTCAGATCATGCGCCTTTTGGATTTTACAAGGCTTGACTTTGAGATATGACGGTCATTTGATTGGCACTACGTCGAGGATTTCGCTCAAGTCGCTTCTTCACTTTTTGAACCATTTCACGTGACGTTGAAGTCTTTTGATGATCACCTCCATGACGTTTCGCGATGCTACCAGCATTGTAACGAGTAATGGTGCGATAAAGAAAAACTTTATTTATTTTAAGGTGCTCGAGCTCACAAACAATCGCTGGCTGTGCTTTTCCAGCCAAATATAATGCGATCACACTATTACGTTTGAGATCCATTAGGGATTTTCTTTTTTCGCGTTTAGTCTCGACAAAATGTTTTCGCATGCTTATAAACAATACACTGGACTGTCATTTAGCCAACTAGCAGACAGCTGGTGTCCGTGCATCAGCTGCGCGAGCGGTTTGAAGTTGTTTACACTTTGAGTGCCGGACCCTGTAGTTTCGCTCTGCATTGATATGATGACATAAGCACGCTTTTAAACCCTTTGCATTAATCTTGGCGTGTTGATGAGTCTCCTTATTAGTTTGCGTTCGATGTAGTGATAAAGGAGCTATTCATAAGAATATGCTAAACTCGTGGCATCGAGGCCAATTGCAGTAATCAGGATGTGAAAGTATGTTGCTAAACAAAAACTGTGGGTTTGAAGCGATGAAGTTACAAACTCTTTGAAGGATGTTGATTTGTTGGCGTATTACTGATAAAGAAATTGATAATCGGCTCTTATCAATTTTGGACTGATTTCAAATGAACTTGCAACTAAGAAAAAAATCATAAAAAAAAACACTAATCGAAATGCCTTTGGTAAAGCAGGTGTTTCTTGAAGTTTTCCTTGGAGCAGCTTTGCAAATATTTCAAGTCAACAACAAAGCAAAAGTAAAAGCAAAAAATTTAAGCTAGACTCTCGATTTCCTGCCAAAGTACTAGTAGTAGCGCGAAAGCAGTGCAATGAAAAATGTAAGTCGACTGTTGCTGTGCTTTGGACATACGCGCAGCACAAAAGCGGAGCAACGGCAAGAGGAAAATAATGAATTTCGACTATTGCTATTGCCTAGGATTTGCTTTCGCTTGCATTTCTGAGTAGCTCTCAACGACTGTCATATGTTTCCCGCAAATATGTGTGCCGATGTTATTTCGAATAACAACAACGGTTGCGATAGAAAACTGTGTTGTGCTGTGCTTCGGCAGTTAAAGCAACACTACATACGAAGCTGAATAAATATTTGAATCTACGCTGTGATACGCGGCTGCAAGATCCTTAGTGTTTGGTTTGAAATTTCGCAGTCCACACTGCAGAACAGCAAATTGACGTCCACTTTTCAGCTGTGCTTGGGGTCAGCTGTAGACATGGGCACAGCAAAGCAAAGCCATAATGTTTTCAATTGCTTCCGCAGTACAGCAGCAGCATATTTTTTAATTTTTTTAAGATGGTGCTTTTATGCTGACGAAGGAGAGAATGCCAAATAAGGACTGAAATCATTTATTTTGCAAATTTATTTAATTTAATTGATATTAAAAAATGTATTAACTCCAGTTGTGTTATACCAAATAAAAAATTATAAAACAATTTGCACTTCTTTCTATGTGCTCAATTTTCAAAAGCAATTTAATTTTATATGCACCTAAGAAATTTCTTTGAATTCTATTGGATCAGGCATGGATTTGAACATCCAAGTACTATTGTCATCCAAATATGTATGACGTACCCAAGGAGTCGAATATTGGCCGCCTACTAACAAAACTTTATTTCAATTTGTATCTATTGATTTCAGCTTTTACTACTTGCCTGCAGTCATAGTACATAGTTCTCGTTGATATATATAGATAAAGAGAGGAGCCGCGCAATTCGCTCAACAGTAGCATTGACATACATGCGTACATCCTATTAGTTGTCACATAATCACCAGAAGTTTCCCATTTGTTTCTTTACTTTCCCTAAAGCAAATTGAAAAAGGAAAAATAAGCAACGACGACGACCACAACACTCAACGAACTAATTTTACAGGCGAATATTTTATTGGTGTACAAATTAATTTTAGTCTAGTAGTGGTTGAATGATGGGGAGGAGAAGTGATAGTGGAATTCTCCACTTTCAGCTACACTTAGCTGATTTATTTGGAACACTATTTTTATATAAAGCGCACACTTCGGTATCTACAAATTAATTGATATGTCAGCAAGCGTCCGCGCATTGACGCCGTACAAGACGGTCGAACAGTGCCAACATGCAAGCGCAGAATGACATCGACAGCAAACTTTTTTAATTATCGCCACCTTAACCATTCAACACGACGGAAAATTGCTCAGAAATTTCGACTTTTTCAATTGTCTATTTCAACACAATTTTCCTTTTTCCGTGTGTCTGTTTGCCTGCTAACGATTATCGCCTCAAGGGTCGCGGTTATTAAAATAATTTATATTCGTACATAGCACCAAATTTAGTGTCTAAATATATATACCTAAATATTTTATTATTGCATACACATCTCCTCACTACCATTCCGGATGGGCTCGCCTACCAGACCGCGTAAAACTGTTGTCACTAATATGACACTTAGCTTCGCTGTCGTACGGCATATGAAAATTGAAAACTTAAGTTGTTAAATTATTTCACAAACTAGTTTCGAACATTTTCTTGTCATTTTCACAGCGGATCCAATTAGTGCACCACCATGGCTGGCGGGGTATAACCCACCTGGTATAGCAGCATTGCCATCAATAAAATGAATAACTGTCGGTGCCTAAGAGAGGTCAACTGTTAGTGGCGCAAAGTTATAAAGACAATGAAGTTGCTTCATTGTGATAGTTTTAGTTTCGTGGTGGTGGCTCATCTTGTGGGTATGGCTGAGACTAAACCACTTTATCAGTTTGCTTCCACCAACAAAGCGCAAAGTTTTCTGCAGCATACTAATTTGATTCTTTGAAACTTGCATCATTAAATTTTATAGTCTCAAAATATAATTTTAAATTCATTGAAAACTTTATATGAATTATATGTAAGTTCTTCATATTAAAATGAGCCAGGCATGACAAAGTGCGCGAAAGTGGTTAGAGAGAGAGAGAGAGAAATTTGAGTTTGTTTAATGAAACTCATTTGCTGACTTTATAATTTTTATATCAATGCAGTTTTTTCTTCTTTGAATTGGATAATTCAATACATTATAAAAAAAATCAAATTATTGGCGCTTACACCTTTTATTAGGTGTGCGTATTAAGGGGTCCCGGTCTAGAGCTCGAAAATTTAGAGTATTTTCGAGATTTTTTTTACAATATCAAAAAAATGCGAAACGATATTTAATTTTTTTAGGCTTTTTATTTAACTGCCTTTATATAAAAAATGAAAAACAAAAATTTTAGTTTTAATAATTTGAAAAATGGCGCTGATGTTGACCCTCACGAAAAATTGGACCTGGACGGTTTTGTCCATTTTGGCTCTTCTATTTATCTGAAACACAAAAACCAAAAAGATTATTAATCACTAGAATAAAAAACATTAAATTTGACACTCTAAAAATCGGGTTTTTTTCAGTCTTTTAATCAAAAAAATACGAAATAATTGAAATAATAACTTGATTCTACATACTACGGGCAATAGCCATTGGTGATGTGAACAACATATTAAAATTTCAGGCGATAGTTTTTTCTTTGTGACAACACCAGGCCAAAAAAAGATGCACGAAGATTCGAACTTACGTACTCCGAATGGTAGTAACGCATCAACTTAACAAGTTTTGACATTATTTTTTAATTTCAATTACTTTTTACAAAAATATAGTTCATTCTATATTAATCCATAAGCCATGATAATCCGCAGTCAAACTTTGGAAGGATTCATAAAAATTCGATAAATTTTCATAAAAATCTCGAAATTTGTAATCACAGTTTTTAAAAAAATGTATAACTGATTAAACTTTAGTATAATAAAGAGCAAGTTCCAAGTCACTAAAATTTGCCGTTATATAGATATATATATACTTTAGGCCGGGTCGATTTGTGGGGAGGCAAAAAAGTCGCCCATTGCTCTGTGAAAATCATATTCTAGGGATCAAAATAAGAAACTTTGCCGAAGGAACCATACCTCTAAAACGAATTCTGATGTCCCCCAATTTGGGTCGAACTTTTTAGTTTCTTTTCTCATGTAAAGGCCAAAAGTGGTGATATTTTGAAATGATTGTATGGGGAACCCCCCAGAGGAGTTCCAAGGGGTGTGCCACTGGCATGGGGGGATCGGCCGTCCAAAGTTAGTGGGGGTCGGTCATACATTTGGACTCGATTGGAGCACTCTAAATGAGTCAAAGTGAGATTTTTCATTTCGCCGGCGTCTTTGCGCAGTATATGGCTTATTCAACCAAATCGTCTACGTTTTATAGTTAGATCGTCGATTCCCAAAGGTCCGTATTAAAAATTATATGCTGCCAACAGATATTTAATATTTTGGACATGCAGGAGTTTACAGTTTCCGCATAAGCACAGATGTTAGCGCCTAGAACTCGCAACCATATAGCAGCGCGGACTTTGCATTGGAACTGAAGATCCGACCTTGGTTTTGACTGCTAAGGATTTTGGTTGTTTAAGTGTGCAGATGCACCATGGACTTTATTTATTCGTTTTGTCATATCTTCGGATGTTCCGCCTATTGGGTTATAGCAAAATAAAAATAACACCGAAAAAACAAAAAAAATCTTCCTCCTGTCTACCAAATAAGAGTGACTCCATCAACTCACTTTTTCTACAAATTTAGCAAAACAATTATGGATTTAATTTTGACAAAAGAGCAGATATACAATGGCAATGAATCTGGCATATTTTGAAAGCTCCTACCGGTAAAGCTCTTGTGCGTTTAAAATAAACCTCGGCTCCGGGGCATATGATCAGAAAGGAGGAGAGAACAATGTTACCGGTTTATACAAATGCTGCTGGAAAGTGTCATGCATTGGCTATGCAGAAAAAATGCGCAACACTGCCAGGAGTAAAAATTATCGAAAATCAACGAGAATTTGATTTACTTCAAGTTTTGCTCTTTATACCAAAATTCATTGAAATGTGTACTAAAATTTAAATACAAAATTCTGATTAAAAATTCTTAAATTTTGATGAAAATTTGTCTTTTTGAGTTTTTTATAAATTTGCGACGCTTAATTTTAAACTTCGATTATTGTAGTATTTGTTACAGAATGAACTTTATTTTAATAAAAATTCAATTGAAATTAAAAAATAAGTAAGTAAATAGTCAATATTTGTCAATAAGTGGTGCTTTTGTAATAATTTCGGGTGATGTTTCATTAAATTTATGGACTTTAGTCTGCCCCCTGTGATTCAAATTCTAAATTTGTAACTACGCACCTTCGACGCTTATATTTCGGTAAAGCACTAATTACTCCAGTTTTCATTATCCCAACGTTTTTCAAATCAATTATCAATGCAGCAATTTTGTGGGCACTACTTCAATTGAGTAGAAGAGCAAACTGAAATTACTAACAAATATCAGTTAGTTTATTAGTATTTTTGTTGCACACCCATGTACAAATGCACATGTGAATATACAGGTACATAGGTACATTAGCACGTTAGCAATCCAAATCTGCTGCTATTGGCATATTCCATTCACGCATTCGGTTTGTGATGCTTCTATGAAATAATCGAAATCCATCGTAACTTGAAATGGTGTATGTTTATTTACAAATGCTTTCCTATCAACGAAAAATTCAATTTGAAGCAAATTCATTACTCAGCAATAAACACTAATCAAATGCGTTCTGCCATTACATGGCATGAGTCCAAAAGGGAATAATGGAAATTTGCAGTATGAAAATATTTCAGAAAGCAGTGGAAGCTTGTGCATTTTTAAAACGAAATAGCTTGCGATTTCCGTGAGCTGTCTGAGCCATAAATTTCTGACATAAATGGAAAAGTGCCTAAGTTGACTTAAGCATAAATCTAAATTTTCGGTGAAGTAAAAAGTTTTGAGCGTTTTGCGCTAGATCTCTTTAACCAGCTATGCGACGATGTATACCAATAATTCGAAATAAGGCACGCTTTAGTGAATCAATCCTCGAAAATGTCGATAAAATCATGGAAATCGTTGAATTGGACCATTATTTGAAAACTCATTGAAGACTATGCAGAAAAAATAGCTTCTAAATGGAAAAAATCCTAACTGCATACGCTAATTTTATCGAACAAAAACAAAAAAATGTTCGGCAATAAAATGTGGAATGGAATAGAGCGGATCGAAATGGAATGGACTGAAATTGTGAGTGGGCGGAAATTGTATCCCAAGCACTCAGGCAATATTGCTCATTAAGGCTAAGAGATAGCATTTAAAGGTAAACAGAAGGAAGATACAAATTTGAATTTGAATTGAATTTCATGAATCGAGGCTATTTTTCGAGTAAAAGAGAAAGTAGTTAGTCCGATCTCATAAATCTAACCAAAATAATACACCATCAAAGTCTAGCGAAAGCCATACAGCAGCAGAGAAAATAATCTTATCCTCCAAACAAGACGTACACGTCGTCAATTATGACGATGGTTGCTAATGTTCCCTATGTAATGTGTTCCATAATTAGCTCTATCAGAGTTCGTAGCTCACACCTTCTCCGTCTAAGAAGGAATTTTGCTACCACCCTGTCAGTTTATTCAGGAAACACTTGGATTTTTTGCCGGTGTGAGTACTGCGCAAACGGCTCTCATGGCATTTATTACTGCGAGTCTTGAACTATCCGATTGATCCTGAAATTGGCTTCGCTTACAGTAGACACTCCATAGAATCGCAGAATCGTTTAATAATTCACAGCCAGTTCGTTGCTTTGAACACCACTGTAACAATTTCCAGGTCATTTCGCGGAAACTCTGTTGCAGCCTCAACTTACATTGCTAAGCATTTTTTTAAAGAGTGGCCTTTCTAGCACCTTGGCTATCAGTACAAGCCTACAAGCCTTAATACGTCGCCACCTTTCCTCAATTATCCAGGCTGGTACTTTTAGTATTGCAAAAATTTCCGGTTAAAAGATCCTTGTTGTCATACTTAAATTAGTAAATTATCTGAAGTTGTTATCCAAATGCCATCCCGCTGCAGCACCATTTTCAATTTGGCCCGTCGTTGTAGAAAGTTCTTACCGCGCTTCCCAGAAGAATGTCTGGATATCTCTCTTAGCCTCTTGTAGGAAAGCTCACAACATACTTTCTTCGGAAAGAGATTCCAGCTATCAAATTTTCATTAGATGCCAAAGACAAAGAGTACTGCCTGGCCACTTTTGGAATAGCTCGTCGGGTCCGGATCGTCGATCGTCGAGCGAAAATATTTAAAAAAGTGATCGACATATCATTTTCATTGCCATCTCATTTTCATTCACCATTGGTAGGAAATCCAACAAAGCACTAAAATCCGATCCAACTTATTACACGATTGAAAAGGGCACCGTCAAAATTAAAGTGAGAAAAGCAAAGAAGTGATAATAGGTTCGTTTTACTTTTATAAAAACTCAAACTAATAAGTGTCTCATTAAAACCCTATATTTAGATTTAGAGCTTTTTTAGGTTTGTCGGACCACTGCTATTATTTCTGATGTGTGAACATTTATTTTGAACTATAGAAAATATAGAGATGAGAATTTTCCATGGATATCTTGTAAATGTCGTTATTACACACCGCATCGGTATTAATTGGCCAGAAAAATCATTTGGTGGCATGGGTTTTAGATTTTTCTAGAGCTCTTTGGAGGATAATAATCCAATAACAATTCCTTAAACGGAAGGCTAAAATCGGCGCATTAACGGCAAAATTGAGTTAGAGCTATGCTTACCTGTTATAAAAAACTAATCAATATCACATAACGATAAATTATTATTGTTTATATTAATTTTTGGAAAAAAAAGTTCCATTATTTTATCGGCAGATGGATGTAGAGATCGATGTCTCGTAAAGTGTCGATCAAACATTTTAAAGTTTAGGCTCATTGTCCAGGTGACATTTCCTACTATTTTGCTTTTTTGTTTATTCTATTCATTTGTGAGTTACAGGGGGTTAGAATGGAAATCAACAAAGAGAAAATTCGGTACATTTTACAGTTTTTCTTTGATAAAGGCGAAAATGCTAGTTAAGCCGCTGAAATAGGGAATGGTGTTTATTGTACCGGTACTGAAATAACTTATTATTATTATTACTATTATAATAAAATTAATGCCCAACTTAAAATTCCATGCATATCCTTTAAGACTACACGTTTGGTTAAAATAATGAATACACCATATCTTAACCAGTTTTTACCAATTTTTCTTATCCTTTTTTATTTTAATTGACTTCTTATAAAAATATATTTCATTCGCCAACAAATGTCATATAAATCAAAGCTTCAAACTTTGATGAAGATTTATAAAAATTCAATAAATTTAAACAGAATTTTAAGAATTTACGTTCGTAGTTTTATAGTTCCTTAAATATAAGTCTAGTAAAGTGCAAGTTTCAAGTGGCTCAAAATTCGCACTGATGGCTAATAATTTTTTTCCTTTCTCTTTTCTCTATATAAAACAGAAAAATGTTGCACAATCTTTGCGTGGAGAAAATGCTAAAAAACGGGACTTATTAGCAACTTAAAATTTGCACCTTCTTATACGAAATTTTAATAAGCTATAAAACTGCATATCAAAAATGATTCTATAAACTCTAACTGAAACCCATAAAATTCGTAGTTTGCAAAGTTTTCCCAGTCTTGGCATAATATTTTAAAATAGTATTTATACGGTATTTGCTAGACAATGAGCTACACTTTTATATGAATGTAATAAGCATATAAACAAAATAGTCAAAATTGGACCAAATGTGGATGTGATATCATCTTGTCGCGGAGTGCATTTTTTTTTTTATTTATTATTCACTTATATATATTTACATACCACATATTATATAATTGACGATTACACCTTTTTCGGGTGTTTGGCTGAGCCACCAGAAAAACTTTTTTTGTCTGAATGTTAGTCACGCACCAACACATTTGGCTACAGCGGTCGAATCTATTGTCTTTCTAGTTTTTCTACACTTTTTATCTTCAGGGCCACTTGTTAAATGTGAACTTATCTTTTTAACTCAGAATAAACTCAAGTTAAATCAATAAACGTCCTCTTATAGCGAATGGTTAAGAAGGTAAAGTAAACGTAAATCATTTATTGAAGTACTTAACTCAGCAATTTTATAGTAGTAACTTGCTAACAAAAATAACTGAAATATTGCTCTCAGACGATAATGAAAATTTTTTGAGTACTTCAGTTTCATTTGTTTTAACAGAAGAGGGGCAGAAAATAATATTAATCTTATCAGCAAAATAACAAAGCATTCCATAAAAAGTTTCATCGTGTTAAGCAAAATGTGCGAATAATTTAAAAAAACTCAGCTTTCAATTAATATTTGGTGTATTCTTACCCGGAAATACAGCTACTGGCTTTAAAAAAACGATCTCTGTTCACTTTTATTTCGATATAAATCGCGGAATGTAATAAATTCAGTAATAAAAATGAATTTTTGCATTTCATGGGCCAGTGATGTGAACAAAAATTGTAAATGGTTGAACTTTTACATTGTAGAAATGGCGTTTACACCCTTTTTGGGTGTTTGGCCGAGTTCCTCCTCCTATTTGTGGCGTGCGTCTTCATGTTGATCCACAAATGGAGGAACCTACAGTTTCAAGCCGACTCCAAACGGCAGATATTTTTTATGAGACCCTTTTTCATGGCTGAAATACACTCCGAGATTTGTCGAGGGACAACCGCTATTAGAAAAAACTCTTTCTTCATTTTGGTCTTTCACCGAAATTCGAACCTGCGTTCTCTCTAAATTCCGAATGATAGTCACGCACCAACCCAATCGGCTACGGCCGTCTTGATTGAACTTAACTCAATAAAATTAGCACGAGTATCAGACGGCCTCAAACTTCTGTTCTGCATTTTCTGAGTGAAAAAGTATCAATTTGCCACTGTGCTGCTATGATACGTAAGTCTAGGGTTTAATATTTAACCAGAGTTTTTTCTACAAGGAGGCCTCATACAAGTATGTAGCATTAAAATTTGTTCTTACATCCTATCCATAAATAACCAATTTATACTTTTAAATAGTTAAATTAATAATAATAAAATTTTAAATTTTTTAAAGTAAACTTTGATTTGTTCCTGACCTAATTTAATGAGGTCACTTAAACTCATATTTGCTTGTGGCGAAATATATATTCTACTTTCTTCAGCTATTACATAATTGCCTTTTTCCTAACTTGAATTGTGTGACAATCTTCAAGTGCATTGCCGCTATGAAGAAGACTCTCTTAAAACCCATCCGCCATTCGAGGGGGTCATAAGATAATAAGACAAAATTTACATGTACTTATACCATCTCTATATGTTTAGTAAAGGGTGCTAAATTTAGAAGTATAGGTTTTAAAATTGAAAGAAAACAACGAAATTTCAAATTGATTGGGCAACCTATATAATTATTGTGTAGAACCATTCAAGACATTTATTTTTAAAGATAATCCCTTTCAAATGTTGGTCACAACTGCACCGTAATTCGGCTATCCGTAAACACCGATTTTGAGTGGCTTTAATAATGTTAGCTTCCTCTATCGAAGCTGATTTATCCGCAAAGCATTTAGATTTTACATGCCCGCACAAATACAAAATGATATCACACGATCTTGGTGACCACTGGTCAATCCACTTGTCTGAGACGAGAGATAAATTGCTCATCGAGACGACGTCGCAGTTAATCCATTCCTTCACGGCAAGTAGCACCGTCTTGTTGGAACCAAATTAGTGTGGAGATCGCGGGCTTCAATTTCCGGCATGAAAAAGTTTAAAAAAGTTCTTCGTCATTCACTGTTACATTGGCGCCAACCTCGTTTTTGAAGAAATATGGGCCGATAACTTGAATGGCTTCGAGTTGCTCTTCTGCTCAAATACGGAATCTTGTTTAGTGACGTAGCTACATGTATAAAGCCAAAAATGAGCCTCGTCGCTAAATACCATAAGTCGTTCTGAGCGCGCGATGAATAGCTTCCACAAAGCGTCGTTTTTCATAATACAATTGTACGATTTGTGAACTTTATTGAGGCGTAAGTCTTGCAAAGGTACCTCCCATCTGATCACCCTTTATAAGCAAGCTTGTAAAAAAATGCTTAAATCGAGTCTCGTCTTCCTTCGTCTATCCTTTTCCTTAATGTAAGATATACCAACTTTTAATTTTTTTTGTTGAAAAATTCTTTCTTCGTTAACCATCTCACCCTCATGCGTTCCCATGCATTTTCATTTCCTTTTAAAAATGCTTTACGAAAGCTAAAGGAACCGTAAAAATACAGTTCAATTCATTACCAATTCCTCAACTATGAATTCCAAATTCTACCATATATGAATGTGTGAGGTGCATTCCAAAGGAAAGTTGATTTTCTTTAAATAGGAATAAAAGTTTTTTGCTCCTGCGGCTACTCGTCAGTTATATATGTTATTGGATATCACTTCTTCTCATGCCACGCTTGAGTTCTGTCAGGAAATATTAGTCATCGTCATATGCTTATGTACTTAATTTATCAGTTCAAGCAATTCTTTAAAAGTCTTGCCCATTTTTAAAACAAAACACACATCCCAACACATCCCAAGGACACAGTGAATCTGCTGCATTGTGCCGAAAGGCCGTTGACAGTACATTAGTGAAAGGTTTTCAACGCATGCCATTAGGGAAATCAATCTCGAGATCCCGGAATTTCGGTAAGGCATGAAAGTTTCGGGATTATTAATCCCGGGATTTTCGGGACTCGTAATTAAAATATATGAACTTTCTTTTAGCCACAAAATATTTGTGTTTGCTTAGTTTTTCAATATTTTGCATCGACCTTTTTTCGGCATGCCTTAAATTACTTTTCATTATCGTATAAATTTGTAATCACGAAATTGTAATAATGAAAAATATAAGGATCTTAAAAATCAGTAAAAGCATTGCGCTCCTTGTTTACTCTGGAATATATTATACCTCGTATGTGTGCGTAAGGCTTCAGCAACGTGAGTTGAGTGAAACGTGCATCACTCATACGCACCGTTGCACCTTTGGCAAATGTGAAAGCCCTTAAGCCAGTAGCGAACTTGCAACCAATGAAAACGCATATAAAGCTTTAGATGAACGAATATATCTACTGTTTCACAAAAATAAATCGTCAGTTCATCTCAGAAAGTTGAAAGTTCTATCTTTTTGTGCTCGAGCAGTAAAATCAAAAGCAGCTACATACTTACAAGTACATAAGTACACATAATTGTGCGTACACATTAAGGTGCTCAGCGAATGATTTGGAATTGGAGAATCAAGTGTGAGCATACAAGCTCTCTGAGTTTCCTGTTTTCATGGGTTGAGTAGAAGGTCAAAGCAGCTACTAACAGATAGAAGAGTAATCTAGGCACCTGTAGATTATTAAACTTTGCGCAACACTGGATGCACAAAAAACATAGAATTTTCCAAGGCTCCAAAAGCTTACTGTGTGAATTACTCTCTAGAGAAACTGGATTTGGATTCACCTAAATATCAAGCTGTTTAAAATATTATATATGCAGGTATAGGGCTGAGGAAACCATTCTTGGGTATCATTTATGGACTCATTTTAAGAGCACTAACTGTACTTAAATTTTAATTATAGCTTACTAAAAGCTTGTATTCTAGAACTAAACCTCCCGACATTATTATAAAGGCACCACATATTGACAAGCTGTGACTATTACTTATTTATTTTTAATATCAATTATTTTCGTATAAAATTATAGTACATTCCATAAAAAAACCATAACAATTTAAGTTTCAAACTTTGCACAAAACTTAAAAAAAATCGTCGAATTATTATGAAAATTTGAAGATTTTTAATCTGATCTTTTTTCGATTTGCATTCCCAATTTTGTATCCCATGAACATTTTAAAACAATAAAATAAAGTTTAAAATAACTCAAATTTTTCAGTGATGTTTGATATTTTTTTCGATATAACAAATGCACGACATTTTTTTATAAGGACAAAAAAGCGAAACATCCTTAGGGGAAAAAATTATCAGAAATCAACGAAAGTTTTAACCAACTTAGAACTTGCACTTTTTTACTCATATTTAATTAGTTATAAAACAGCGTAATCATTTTGATTAAAAAATGTTATGAAAATTGGTCAAATTTTTATAAATTTGGCACAAAGTTGGAAACTTGGATTATTATGGTCTTTGCTATTAGAAGTAACTATAATAAATAATAAATAAAATCTTTAAAAAAATAATTGAAATTAAAAAATAAAAAAAGTAAATAGTGAAGACTTGTAGTGCCTTTATCATCATTTCGGGGAGTTGTATTGTCAGTACGTATATGAAGCAGATTCCTACAAGTATAACGTAGTTTTCGGTTACTTAATATCCGACTCGCGGTCGCCGAAGATGAATGGGTTGGGTTCGAAGCCGCAGGCATGAAACACCAAAAAAGCACATTTTTTTCTAAAGCGGTCGCCCCACGGCGAGCAACGAGAAATCTCCGAGTGTATTACTGCCACTGTCGGTTTAACGCTGTAGATCCCTCCTTTTGTGGTCCAACATCAAGACACATACCACAAATAGGTGGAGGAGCTCGGTCAAACACCCAACAAATGGTTTGAGCGCTAATTATTATTATTATTAAAATCCAACTCACACATAGAAAAAGCAAACTATTAGTACACCCTAATACATACGTACATATGTAAAGACATATAAAGTCAACCAAAGTCAAACAAAAACTCAACATAGGTACTAACTCCTTCAAATACTAATACAGATGTTTGTACATATGAACTGACTTCTGTTGTTCCTACATTGGCAACGGTAGAGGCAACAAATGCAAAAGTTATGTGTAACCAAGACTTTGTGCATATCTATGCACAACAGTGCTGCCAGAATCTTCCAAGCTAAAATTGCTAGATTTTTGAAGAAAAATTGCTAAAAGTTGCTAAAAATTTTCTGAAAATTGCTAGAAAAATTGCTAAGCCATTAAAATCTTAATTTTCAACAAATGTACATATTTATTTAATGAAACGTAGAAATTATTACTGAAAACACTTAAAAATAAAAAAAAACCAAACAATTTACATTTAAAATTCATTACTTAATCAATTTATAAACTAAATCAGTCTTAAACTAAAGGATACTTAAAATATTGTCTAGCTTGTCAGCTTCACATACATCAGAATATTTTTCACTGCTTGTTTTATTTGACTCAAATATTCATTTGGCAGGACATAATTATGGCAACATTTGCCATGTCTTTCTAGTCCATATCTGTAATAATATTTCTTTACTTTTTGAAACTTTTAGCATGTTTTGTACAGAAAATAAATTTACCAGTTGCATTATTTCTATATTATCTGGCAACCTAGAAATTGTAAAAAAATTATTGTAAGATATGAACTTAAACCAAAATTCCCATATTACCTTTCACGTAGTTGGATTATTAATTCTTAAACAAATTCCATGCAAATTTTTCTAATTTCCAGCTCCTGTGATAGAAATTGAGCCTCTTTAATTTTTTGCTCAAAAGCATAGCCCAAATACATATTAGGCACTGCTGCATTTTCCAAATCATCTTCTAAAATGTTAATTTCATGATCTGGTGGTATTATTTTAGATTTAAGCGAATTTATGGCCACAATTACATCGGAAAGTAATTGGGTTGGGTTTCCATTCCGTGCTTGGAAGTTTTTATTAAGACTTTGCATCTCTTTTAGAATTGGCTTTAAAAATACAAATTTAGATAATTTGTATCGTCTTTATACAATCCGTTTAGAATGTGAGCTTTGTTGTGACACTTTTCAGTAGTAGCTGCTAACCGCACTCTCTATCGACAACCATCTTGTGTCACATACTCTCGGTATTTTTAAGGGATTATATTGTATTAAATAAAAAAAGCGATTAGTTTAAAATAGGAAAATCAAAGAAAACAGACATTTAACAATTACACACACAAAACAACAAAGTTTTACTGTATCTATCCATTTTTAATACATTAGTTATAGACAATCACAATTCGGATTATTTTTGGTTAATACATATATTTGTATGTGTACCTTGTTATCATTTATGCATTGATACATCTTTTTATAATTTAATTGGCGACTACAACTTTTCGAAAACCAGGAGTAAGTCTCATGCACAAGAAATTCCAGGTTGTCCGGTAAAACTTTTGTGCACGACTTTGTAACAGCTAGTTGAACTGAATGACATACACATTTTAAAAGTTTCAGAGAGGGAACTGATTTCCTCAACTCTGTGTATACACTCTTTTTGGAGCCAGTCATTACATTAGCGTTGTCAGTGCCTATGCCAATTAAATTGGATATTTTTAAATTATTTGATAAAAGCAAGCTTTTTACAGCATCTGCTATGGAAATGGCGTCTCCAGCATCGATTTGCTCGAGTCCTAGAAACGTTGATACTACATCCCATTTACTCTTACTGAAGTAACAAATAGCAACTCCTTAAGATTTAACAATATTTACAATTACATATTAATTAACATAAATACATGTATATACAAGCTAATATTTACTTAGACAAAAAGCTTACCAAGAATTTTTTCGACGCTGATGTCAGTAGACTCGTCCAATAGAAGACTAAAGCCTGAGTCTCCGATGTCGCTTCTTAAATCGCTAATAAAATGCATTGCCAGTACATTTTTAATGATGTAGGTGCACTTCGTTCTGCCTAGTTTTATATTTGCAGCAGCTTTGCAAGCTGAAAACTGCTCAACACACAACTTCGACAAATGATCACTTGTCGCAATCGCTGAGTGTTTGGCAATATGCAGACATAGTGCTGCTTCCTGCTCCTGCGTTTTGGTCGACTTTGGAACGAAATGCAACTTATTTTTCTGGGTACATGCGCCCATCACAGATACATGTTTTTTTGAGGCAGCGTGGTGGCGAATGTCAAAAAGCTTTGCGCCTATTGAGGATTTGCAGTAGGCACAATATGCTCGCGTTGGATCAGTGCAATCCTTGCGAATCCATTGCTTAAACTCCTCGTCTTGAAGCCAGGCATCACGAAAATTTTGCTTGTAGACTTTTGGCATTTTGATCGCTTTGCTATCACCAAACAAATTCAAAGAGTTACCATACACAATAAAGTTGTTCGTTTATATGAACAACCACTGAAATAAATACATGTTCCGATATCTTTGCGAACCGCTTTCATCGTAATTTGTGCAATCGATGACAAAAAGGTATAAAAAATGAAAAAACTCTGAAGAAAAATATAAAATTTGCGTTTTTTATAACAAAATTGCTAAGAAAAAATAAAAAGTTGCTAGATTTGTGGCTAATAGCATTTTATAAAGAAAAGTTGCAAATTTTTTTAAAAGTTGCCAGATCTAGCAACTAAATTGCTAAACTGGCAGCACTGATGCACAAGTATATATGTAGGTATACCTATAAGTGTGCATACAAGTTCTGCCATGAAGTTGCGTATACGCGCTGTACGCTCTACTGTTTAGCATCTACCATTTGGCATTCAAGGAACATCGTGCATGCTGCATACCTACAAACATAAAGCACAAAAACTGAATACCAAGTTGAAGTTGAAAAAGACTTGCCAAAGCTTTTAGGCAATAGAAATTTTCCGGCTCTCAAACAAAATTTATGTTTCAGTGAATTGAGAATGTCATTCTTCCTAATAACAGCCATTGTCATAATTGAATAATAATGAGCGATAATTTAACAGTCGGTTTTGAGCAAGAGAATAAAAAAACTTTTCCTTTGGGCAGCTGTCATAGCTGGATATCGAACTCACATCGAACGTGGAACATGAAAAAATGGGAAAAACGTTTCGGTAGACAATAACCAACCTTCAATAATATGATTTTCTACTAACAGGTGTTTTTTTACCTATTATCTTTTTAAGCAGTTGATTTAAACAGCTGACGCACGTTTCGTGCTTTGTTTCACTATCAAACATCTTCAGTTTGGTCTATAATTTAACCATGAATCGTCTTACAAACGCACAACGCTTGCAAATCATTGAATTTTATTATAAAAATGCGTGTTCTGTTAACAAAGTTTATCGCGCGCTTCTTCCATTTTATGGTCAATTTAATCGACCCACTGAAGCGGCTATTCGAGCTATTGTGACTAAATTTAGAAACAAAATTTGCATTATTGGACATTAAACCACCAACACGCTTACGTAGAGTGCGAACTGAAGAAAATATCGCAGTTGTATCGGCCAGTGTTATTGATGACCAATAATTATCGATTCGTCGACGTTCGCAGCAATTGGGCCTCTGTTACTCAACAACGTGGAAAATTTTGCGAAAGGATTTAGGTGTGAAACCTTTCAAAATACAGCTGGTGCAAGAATTGAAGCCAAACGACCTACCGCAGCGCAGAATTTTTGGTGAATGGGCTCTTGGAAAGTTGGCCGAAGATCCACTTTTTCATCGAAAAATTGTGTTCAGCGGCGAAGCTCATTTTTGGATCATGGAGTACGTAAATAAGCAGAATTGTCGATTTTGGAGTGAAGATCAGCCAGAAGAATTGCAAGAGCTACCAATGTATCCAGAAAAGGTTACAGTTTGGTGCAGTTTATGGGCTGGAGGTATCATTGGACCGTAATTCCTCAAAGATGCTGCGAATAGTAACGTAACTGTGAATAAAGTGAGCGCTACCGTGAAATGATATCCAACTTTTTTTGCCCAAAATGCAAGAGCTTGACTTGAATGATATGTGGTTTCAGCAAGACGGTGTCACATGCCACACAGCACGCGTAACAACGGGCTTGTTGAGAGGCGAGTTCGGTGCACCTTTTATTTCACAATTGGCCACCCAGATCGTGCGATATAACGCCTTTAGATTATTTTTTGTGGGGCTATGTTAAAGCTCATGTCTATTCAGACAAGCCTGCTTCAATTAACGCATTGGAAGGCAACATTAAAGCATTTATGTGTGAGATACCGGCCGAAACATTGGAAAGAGTATGCCAAAATTGGACTAAGCGGATGGACCATTTGAAGCGGAGTCGCGGTCAACATTCGCATGAAATAATCTTCAAACAATAAATTATATGAACTGTACTATCGATTTAAATAAAAATTTCATGCATTTCAGAATTTTACGTGTGTTTTTTTGAAAAACTTACCTATAGCTCTTAAAAAATCACCCTTTATTAAAAAGCTCCTCACAAAAACCTTTGCCATTCAGGAGCAGCAAGAAACTGTAGCACGCTCAATTTTTATAAAACCACAAGTTGGAAGAGAGGGTCAGCCAAACGCATAATATTGATTTTTTATAATTTTTTTCCTTAACAATAGATGCCAATTTTTGTATAAAGATGGACCCTTGTTAAATAATGAGCTATACATTATAAAAAACTATAATAAATACTAAAATCAAATAATGAACTTTAACAAACCTTAACCTTAAACCTTAAACCTACACCTTTGAAACAAAACCTTTTTATAAAAAAACTAATATTTGCTTGCATCGCTATTTACTTTTTATAGACACCAATTTGTAGTTTGCTTGGCACTCCTATCCATTTTAAACGTTTATCTGTCAGAAGGCATTAAAAGCAGTTGACGTCATTTAATAGCGAAGACAGCAGCGAGCTTCGGCACATATTACATTAAATGGCAATGACTTTTCTGCCGCTTGTCGGTTTAGCAGAATCGATTAACATAAGTTGATTGCATGCGCGTGTATTATTAATTTCTAATCATGTGAATCAACAAATAGTAAATGTAAATGGAAAATTTAAAATTCATTATGTTGGCCAAAGCGATGTTGTATAATTCAGCTACCCCTTCTTTGTGTTGGTTGGTAGCATCTATGATATATTTAATTAAATGTAGCAGCAAACATTCACAGCAAATACGCGTATACGTACAAATATAATAAGAAATAAGCACAGTGAATACTCTGCATCAATCGAAGTGCGGCAATTGAATTTATTTAACAATAGTCTCCTGCTGACTCTACAAAATAATTTCAATTTAAAAACACGCTTTGTAGGTATTTCGTTCATTTCATTCAGTATCTCGTCTACCGCATGCTTGAAATTCCATACGCCGTGCAGTAGGCGGCTGAGTATAGTAGCCGAAAAAAAATAGAAGGACTTATCCGATATAGTTTAAAATTGAAATAGGTCGCTTTTGCCTTAATAATAACAAAGTTTCTGAAAATGGTTACGTGGTTACTCAACTGTGGCACCCACCACCCAAACAAAGCCAAAATCGTGAAAACCGTTGCATTTTCAATAATGAATCATCTGGCTGATATTAGTGCTATATTCCAAAAATGGACGTGATCGGGCTAAAGAAAGATTTACTTTATCAATCTGTGTAATTTTTAACGGTTATATATGTATAATATTTGTTAAGCAAGTAATTTTAACAGAAGTAAAAATAGAATTTTGTAGGTGGATTTGAGGTATTATAAGCCACTCTCCCCTTTCAAAATTCAAAATTACTAATCTTTACAGTAACTATTTCTTTGCTTTTAAGGTTGATGTTTATTCAATTTGGCGTATTTACTCAAAAATCTTTGCTTAACACTAGAACCGGTTCGTTCAAGATTTACTCCAGATATAAGAAACTTATTACTTTTGACGTGATAACGTCTTATAATTCGATTTAGCCTGCTGCACGCACGAAAAAATGTGTCGTTATCTTGCTCAATGGTCGTTACCTTGCTCAATCGTCGTTACCTTACATGAACTGCAAGCGAAAGCGCGGAACGAACGACAAAGAGCACAACGTTCGGTAACGTTCGACATCTGGCGCTCTCCTACTTGAGTGAGCATATATAATATATGTATGTATATGTATGTATGTGCGCATATGTATGTAAATTCACATATTTGTATTTGCATATGCCTACTTCCTGTGTGCATGGTAATGAACCATTTCTCTGTTGAGAATAGGACGATGATAGGAAAAGTAGGAAATGAAAGGGAGTGTTTCGAGAGTGTAATGTGTCTTGAAAAAGTCAAATCTATGATGGTGCCTCTTAGTGTTGTTGACTTATTAACGTCTGATGCACAATCGAAATTGAACATATCTTTCATGAATTTGATAAATGTTTCATAATTTTTCACGTTTGTGTAAATGTTACTTGACCTATTCCATTGCGATTCCATTTACCTCCTTCTCTATATCCATACAAAATATTTATCAAACAAATAAAATTTAAATTTTGTTTTATGTTTTTGTTTTTTTCTTATGACATTGTCACGTTAAACTATCGTCAGTAAACCGACTTTACAGACAACCTCTTTTTTTATTTTTATTTTTTCTATAATATGTACACCCATAGCAAAAAGTATTTAAACAATTGTATTGAAAAATGTTGTTGTTCAAATTTACGCGAAATTTCAGCTTTCGAATTTCGAGTCGGAGCCAAATGGAGCCTTTACCTTGATTCTTAAGAGGTCCGGAAGTCGAGAAAAAAATGAAAAGCGATATTTAATTTTTTTAGGTTTTTTATTTAACATCTTTTACATACAAAATAAAAAACAAATTTAATTTTAATAATTTAAAAAATGGTGCAGAAGTTGACCCTCTCGAAAAATTTGACCTGAACGGTGCTGTCTATTTTGGCTCTTCATATTAAGAAAGACTGAAACTTCTGCAATTACTCGTCGAAATTGCAAGCCAATCAGAGCAAAGCTGAACGAGTTATAGCACTTTTACTGGAAGGTAATATGTCAAAGTTCCAGACCAATCAGAGCAAAATTGAAGTATTTAGTTACAGGACTTTTTCTGAGGAGATTTCACAGTTTTGTTGTTTGACAACCGATTTTCATGATATTCTTAATATTTCTCTTCTATTTATCTGAAACACAAAAACCAAAAAAAATTATTAATCAGTATGCCTGTAATAGCGGTCGCCCCTCGGCAGGCAATGGCAAACCTTCGAGAGTATTCTGCCATGAAAAAGCTCCTCATAAAAATTTCTCCCGTTCGGAGTCGGCTTGAAACTGTAGGTCCCTCCATTTGTGGAACAACATCAAGAGGCACACCACAAATAGGAGGAGGAGCTCGGCCAAACACCCAAAACGGGTGTACGCGCCAATTATATATATACAATATATATATATATATATATGATTGTAGATATGTCCCGTACTGGAATAAAAAAAATTGACAAAATGGCGCGGTTTTGAATCTGACACTCTAAAAATCGGGTTTTTCTTGAGTTGTTAATAAAATACGAAATAATGTAGTACGGGCGTTAGTCATTGATATTGTGAACAACATATTAAAATCTCGGATGATTCGGTTGAATAGTTTTTTTTTTGTTTTTGACAACACTAGAACGAAAAAAGTCGTTTCGAGATAAATGAGTTTAAAGTTTGAGTGCAGAAGCGCGCGGACCGCTCTCTATCTAGTTAATGGGCTCTAGAAGCTATAATATTGGGAATTTGTGGATGGAAACTTCACAGTATATCCTTTAGATACTATGCTTTTGAAATATCGAAAAAAACAAAACATCGATTTTTTGAAGTTTCTAGACCACGAATTGAGCGAATTGAATTGAAATTTATGGGAAAAGAAAGTGATCCCATGAATATTCAAATATTGGCTAACTTAAAAAATATATTTTATTATAATATTCTCGTATTCCCAAATCTGAGCACAATTAAACTTCAATTCATATCCTTTGTGGAAATTATATCTCAGTTTGACAGAGGGCTCTGCTTAAAAAATTTTAATTTTTGGATCAGCACCTTTTTAGTAATTTTTTAGCTTCAATACAAACCAAAGTTTAAAGGCTTGGAAAAGTAAGTAGGTGACCCCCAAATCGAAAATTATTTTAGATTCTACAAACTTAAATATTCACCAAAAATTATAAGTTCCAACCTTCGAAGAACTGTTTTTTGTCGCCGTCCGTTGAGTTTGCGCCACCTCGATGCGCTCCATTCAGGTGCAACTTCATCTAGGAGAATAAGAAAAGGTCGCATAGCGCAATATAAAGACTACGAGGTATATGCGGTAACGTTGGACTATCTTTGATATCAAAAACTCTTGCTCAATGAATGAGAAATGAACCATCGCATAGTCGCAGTAGCAAGATCCAAACGTTCTGAGGAAATTCACGTCGCAGCCGCCCCTTCTATACTTTTTTCACGGGACTGGTTGCACAGAAACTTATTGCCAAATTTTTACAATTTACTTGTTTTTTATTTAACTTTAATAATTTTTTTATGTAGGTACATATAGTTCATGAAACGCCAGATGATAGCAATTTTTTTCTAATAGCGGTCGCCCCTTGGCAGCAAATTTCAAACCACAGAGTTATTTTTGCCATGAAAAAGCTCCTCATAAAATCCATCCGCCATTCAGAGTCAGCGAAACACCCTGCAAAGAGTGTAAGAGCCAATTAATATTATTATTATAGTTAGTTCATTCTACCACAGAAACCATATGTATGAATCTAAGTTTTGTATTAAAAAAGTTTGAAAATTTTCATAATAATTTGGAACTTTTTAATCAGAATTTTTAGAAAAATTTCGAGTATCCCCATTGACTATCGGACTATGAAATTTGGGAAGTTTTTGCAATATATTCTTGGGCTTTTGTTTTCTAACAAAATAAAAAAATGTCGATCGTTTTGTGGAGAAAATGTAGAAGACCGCCAACAAAACTAAAAAATGTCAAAAATCAGCGCCATTTGAAACTTGCACTTTATTATGCCAAGACTCCATGACTATAAAACTGCATGCCCGAAATTTTTCTAAAAATTCCGATTAAAAAGTTTGAAACTAAAATGAAATATTTTTAATTTTTTTTGTTTTTAATTTTTACAAAGTTTGAAACTTATTTGGTTTTTGTAGAAGAATGAACTTTATTTGGAAAAAAAAAAAAACTGTAGTTATTAAACGTACTGTGTCGGCCGTATTTAAACATTAATATATTAAAATTTGAAAATTTTTCTAACTTTGTTATTCTTTTTTCATTCCAATATCCCACGAAATCGTTTGCCATAGTAGAGCTTCACTTCTTTTCAGTAAAAAATGATGGCATACTTAGTCATAGGTACTTCGGGCATGAATTGTATTATTTATAAGCTACTAAGTAATACCTACATTCTCTAGTAGTCACTATAATTTTCTAAATGTGGCGATATCAATAAACAAGTTTTATTTCCAACTGTGAATTGAGTGCGAAATCAAATTTTAATCTTAATTGCACGCTCTTTTCAAATTTTAGAGATGCTTGCCTGTGTTATGTATTTTTAATTTTTTTTTTTTTTTTTTTTTTGCTATTTCTTGTCACTTTCAACGATGCTACTTGCAATCCGGAAGTTTAATTAGAGCTGTTGTATGAATGAGTTTGCATGTTTAATTCGGAAGTAAAAGGCATGCAATTTTTTACCTTTCCACTAAACAGTAGAGCCAGCTGTATGCTTATTATTATTTTGCTTTTTTTGTATTTCCCGTTGACATTGATGAATAATGTTTACCACCGCAGCAGTTAATTGTATTTATTAAATACACAAGTCCCTATCCTCAAGTGCTTGGATTCTGATTCTCCATTGCTATGTCCAAGGAAGAGAGAGAGAAAATTAACTCTGCAATAGTCAGGAAAGTTCTTCTCTACACTTCATTTGCTATGGTTTCTCATTCTACGACGCATTTATACTTCTGCGTATAAATTACTGCATTTGTTCAAGTTCTGTTATTCTCATTTCTTATGTATGTCAGTTAATTAATGTGGTTTATTCAAGCAAATGCTGGTATAGAAGCCTGTAAACTATTATAAATATTTAAATACAAATATACGTATATAAAAATTAATGCTTATTTATTCTGCGTGTACTCCTAAGCCATTGAACCGACTGCGATAAAAACTTGGTTAATTGTAGTGAGTTTATAAGTTTGTTTATATCCGGAAAGCGATGCTGGAGTCAAGGTATTTCTAAAAACTACATTTTCAGTAAGTTTGCAGTGAAGGTAACAAAAGCTGTCAATGCCTTTAATGACCTGACCATCAATTAAGAGCGGGTTTACATTTGATGCGCCGATATACATAAGTTCAGTTTTTCGTGTATTGATTTTAAGACCGACTTTTGCAGCTTTCTCCGCGGCAAATCAGCGGAAGCAATGTCTTCGAAAAACTCATTTGTACTCCAGCGGATGCCAAAGGACATTTGGTTGTTTGTTGCGTCGAGAGCTGAATGCAGAAGTGGTATGAAGAGAGTGGTTGACAAAATGCATCCTGAATTTGAATAGAATTTGAAAAGGTCGGGCCAAGGAGCACCAAGAGATTTGGTGGCTCCTAAAACACTCAGGCTAAAGAGCCCATTGTATTTAAAGCTCTGGAAAGGGGGTAGATAGTCAAGGAGGGAGGGAGAAAAGTATCAGAGAAAGAGATAGAAAAGAATAGAGTCATAGATAGTTAGTCCTGTGAGAATTTTCCAGATTCTTTGGCAAATCTGTAAATATCCTCCAGTTTTAGAGAACGAATATTACTCATTCCCATGACATGGGAACCCAATACTCGTAGTCGCGCTCTAGCAAAGGCAGGACACTCACAGAGAAAGTGCTCAATGCTATCCGCCTCCTCCAAGCATGACAGGCATACCGGGTCCTCGATGATTCCAATGGTGGTCATATGCTGACCCCATGGGTTGTGTCCTGTAATGATGCCGACCATGAACCGAATGTCTTTCCTTCTAAGTTTTAGTAGAAAGTTTGACAGTTTTCTGTTCGGACTTGTCACAAAACACTTTGCAATACTGCAGCGTTCTAGACCGGACCATCGCTCTTTATGTAGATTGCCTAGATAATCGCTGATCCAATTCTTGATTCCTGCGGGACTGATTCCGATTATTGGCTCTGGCCCCTGTGGGGGCACCGCTGATCCACGGTTGGCCAATTCGTCGGCTGCATCCTTCTTTGATTCCTCTGGAGATGCTAAAGGGTGCACTTTCTCGTTCATTGAAGCGAACGTTAATATCGGGTTTCTGCACAGCTCGCTAATCAAGGCAACTTTATTCTCTGGAATGTCTTTGTTTGCTTTCAACCTTTTTTTGGGAATTAATATTCTTTTCTATTCCGTTGGGAAGACATTTGTAGCCCAGGCTTTTCTGATGATGTTTCTGATAGCTCAAGCAATAGCATTTGATCCGTATCGAAGCAGCTCAGTTGGAATTTTATTTCAGCCAGCTGTTTTGCCATTCTTAAGTGAAAGAGTTTTCAAATGTTTTAATCTAAAAGTTGTACATTAAAACTTAAATTTAAAAGCTTTTCATGACAGTAAAGCACTCAATAGGAGGACGTGCCACATGTGGGACTGCACATGGTTGTGTTCTTTCGCCTCTCCTTTAGTTAATTGCTATTGACGAAGTTCTGAGAATGTTAAATAAGGTTAGTCCTAATGATAGCGGGTGCATTACCCTCAGTCATGGCTAAGATTCTGTACTAAGTTCCTGGGCTGCTAGTTGCGGCCTCAGAGTCAACTCTGACAAAACGAAGCTAGTGCTATTTACCTCCATGCGTGAGACTTTCCAGATTAAATAACCACGTTCTCTCGCTTTCATCGGAAGTTAGGTATCTTGGACTGATACTTCACTCCAAACTCCATTGAAAACTATGCATTGAAATTCGGATAAAGAAGGCCTGTATAGCTTTCTCCGCCTATGTCCTAAATCTATGTTCGGCAAAAAAATGGAGACTTAACCCACAGGCCGCAACGTAGTGGATCTGCCAATTTTAACGTATGATGCATGGTTTCGTTTCCCACCTTCGCTCTTCGCAAGGGTATAATAAGACTAAAATGGGGAGGGTGCAAAGGCCTGCATATATTGGCATCACCGGGGCATGTAGAACTTCTACCAGTGATGTCCTGAATATCATTTTACACTTACTTCCTATAGACTTTTACGTTATTTCCTTCTTTCCATCAGATTAAAGTGGGTTGGCCTGAGGAGACCATCTCTCAAGAGACTTGATACCAATTTTAGGCAGTTTCCGCCGTATTTCTCTGAACTGCAGATCTCACTATACGCAAACTGAAGTTCGAAGGTCGTGTCAGAGCAGTCTTTCCAACATCAACAACGAAGGGAAATCTGTACCGATACTGGCTCCAACATGGAAACGGGAAGTGGAACAGCGGTTTTCTCTAAATTCAATTTGTGTTTTTCCTTAAAACTGCCGAATACTGCTAGTTTTTGTCAATAGTCTCAAAAGTCTTTGCGATACTGCAGGCATGCAAAATGCTTAGGGAACATGAGAGCGAGGAAGAAGTTAACATTTAGTTTCGAAAGTCAAGCCGCGATCAAAGCTCTGACGATACGATGGTGCAGATCCAAACTGGTCAACTCCTGTAAGGAGGAGATCAAATCTCTTAGCTGTGCAGGAAACAATTCTCTGATTTGAGTTCCAGGACATAGGAATAAAGAGGGAAATGAAATTGCTGATGAACTTATCAGGAAGGCGTCGGCATCCCCGTAGCTGTGTTTACCGCTCATTGGACGATCGGCACACTCGCAGGAAAGCTAGGTTTAACATTTCATCCCCATTGCAGAAGCTGTGGAGACTTTACAGAGAAGAAGACTGTGGAGCACTTTCTTTGTAAATCTCTGGGTTTGGCACCTAGACGATTAAAGTCACTTGATGCTCCTTGTCTGTGGCAGTGCTCGCACCTAAGCCCCATCAACCTTCTCCGTTACATCAACAACTCTAGTTGGTTGAGATACTTGCCTGTTGGAGGTCTCATAATGGTATCAAAAAGGCGCTTTAGAGTGGTACTTCAACCATTTCACCTACCTACCTAAGGTACTAAAAAATTTGGGACGGCAAAATATCTTCTTCTACCATTTCAACACAAAATTGGTGTATGTATTGCCGTCATGAAAATAGTCTTATAATGCAATTCTGCCAGGAAAAAGTTAAAAAAAAAACCATCTACCATACGCAGTCGGCATATGTAAAACTGTGGGCGTCTGCATTTATAAGAAAACATAAGGTAGACACTATAAAATGGAGAACAAGCACGGCCAAACACCGAACCAAATATAGACAACAGGCCGACTCTTTAGTTGAGTGTGCTTGCGTGTGGCAATACCGGCAGTGGAACCTAGATTAAAAACCACGGAAATAACATAAACCATATCAAAGGGAAAGAAAATTTATTTTTTCCAAAAATATTACTTTTATAGTTAAAAGTTGGTAAGTAAGAAAACTTTGCCAACACATACATCCAATGCCTTTCACAATTTTATTTACACGAAATTTATTTTTCTTATTTGATTCCACTAACACTTTATGTCCTCCTGAGCGGATATTTCGGCTTTGGAAGACCGCCGACTTCAATTTTAGATTTAGTATATTCAATGATCTTCTGAACAATCTCTTGCACAGTCTCTGGTTTATCCACAACTTGCACTGCTGCAGGTTCGGCCATTGGCGGGAACAAACGTTGCTCTGACTCCTCCACAAAGCCTACAGGTGGTCCATACTCTGGTCTTTGTTGTAGTGTTTCCACTGGCGATTTAAGAGAAATCGCACTGGCTACATAGGCCAAAGTAAGAAAACACAACGCAGTTACGATTTTCATGTTTTCACCTTAAAACAAGCACGCACAAACTGTTTGTATGGTTTACCTAAGTGGCAATGGCTGAGTCTTAAATACTTTTCTATAAGGGATGAGTATTCGATTTGATAGGGGGAGGGTTACATAGAATTGTTAATTAATTAGCTGATATGATTGTTTGTACGGAATTCAATCAAACGCTTTGACGAAAACGAATTAGCAAGAAAAATTCGATAGTCACAATTGTGTAATTAACTTCAGAAGCAAAGCGTGCGATAAGACACAATTTAAGTATTTTTTATGTGTCTCTCATACATATATTTGTACATACACTTGTAGGCACATAATTAAGTGACTTTATCTGTTTTACAACTGAAAAAATTACTGCAAAAGCTACAAGAGCATCATTCGCCTGTACACGACATTTTGGAAAAACTTGCGAACTGAACACCAGAATGACTTACTGGGCATTCACTACAGTTGTTGAACTCAGTGACTAAGGCTTCATAGCATGGTGGCCAAAAGTTAAGCAACGAAAGGCGTAAATGAACTCAGCAAATTGTACCTTCTCGTCTGAGTCAGTATGACAGAAGCAATGACAGGAGCAACTGACGCATTAGGGCTGCTCTTACGCATACCACCTCTTACCGTTTTATTTGAAGAGGAAGCTCTTTTAAGCGCTTTAAGATTAAAAGGCGTCTATGACATAAAAAGTGGTGATATGAAAGGACTTTAAAGATCTTAGAAGGCTTTCGACATAACTCTATTCCTCATAGGGTGGAAACACTATCACACAATCCTATTTTCTTCAGGAACTTTCAAATTCTTATTAAGGATGGCTTCCAGATATGGTTTATTGATGGATAGAAATTAGACAATGGTAAGGCAAGGGCGGGAATCAATGGTGGCCTAAATTCAAAAACTCGATTTCAATAGTTTTTTACCCAGGAATCTTCCATATAGAAATACATGCCATCGAGAGATGTGTGAGGAAACGTCTCTGTAGGAAAATGAGAGGAACCCACATTTACATACTTTCAAATAGTCAGGCGGCTATGATTTGGCGACCTCCAAAATGGTAAATGACTGCCTAAACCGTGAGGAAACTTTAACACACTATTATACGTATAATATATATTAAATTGCGTTCTGAACATGACGGATATGAGGGAAATGAAAAAGCGAAGAAATGTGCAAGAATGTCTCTAATCGGTCGTGAGCCTTTCTGTAAACTTACAAAGTGGGAGGAGAATAAATTCGTTGAACACTAACGAAATTTTATCGGAGCGAAGCAATCCCTAATGGCGGACAGAGGAACTTCTGCTAAGCTATTTTCACTCAGCAGAGACTTAACACGTTTAACTGGTTGCTTTACACGCCACTGTAGCCTAAGATGTGAATTAAACAAATTTGCTCTCTGTAAGACCATCACCTGTCAATACTGTGAAATACTCCCACTCTTCACGAAACACGTGGCCCCAGATCCTCATCAGCATGGTTTCCTACGAATGCATATTACCATCGCTGCACTCACCGTCATAAACGCCCAGATAAACCACGGGCTTAACCAAAACCGGCCCTGCGAGAGGACTGTCCTAGTAGCGTTGGTCTTGCAAAAGATTTTCGATACTGTCAGCCATTCCACACTACTAGATGATATTTTACAGTCGACACTCCCGCCAGGGCTAAAGAGGTGGTCCGCCAACTATCTGAGCGGTCGTCACTTGTCAGTGATTTTTAGCGACCAAAAATCCAAACAGAGGAAGATAAAGCAAAGTATTCCGCAGGGTGGTGTCCTTTCATACTTGCTTTTTAACTTCTATGTATCGAAGCTCCTCCAACTACCAGAGGGAGTCTCCATGATCTCATACGCTGACGACTGCACGATAATAGCGTCGGGCAATGACATTGATGGCCTGTGCGCCAAAGTGTACGTCTACATCACCAACCTTTCTCGCTTTTTCACTGTGAGGAATCTCCAACTTTCCGCCACAAAATCCACGGCGACCCTTTACCACCTGGACAAAGCGAGTGCCAAAGGAGGTTAAACTGCAACTCAACATAAAAGTTGATGGCACACCAGTTCCGACAGTTAACAACCCCAACATTTTTGATGTAACCTTTGACAGTTTGTTCTCCTTCTCTGCGCACACAACCGCAATTGCCACTAAAGTCCAAAATCGCAACAAGGTCCTCAAATTGCTTGCCGGCAGTACTTGGGGCAAAGACAAAGAAATGTTGCTATCGACATTTAAGGCAATTGGCCGGCCGGTTCTAAACTATGCTGCACTGGTCTGGTCGCCTGAACCTAGTGACACGCAGTGAATAAAGCTCCAGACTTGCCAAAGCACTACTATTCGGCAGCGACGGGTTGCCTCCTGATGTCCCCTCTTCAACACCATCACAACGCACAAGGCACAGGTGCTCCCTGTAAAGGAGCACAATAAACTGTGCAGCTAGCAATTCCTGTTAGGGTGCTACCGCAGTTTTCACCCTTGCAGACACCTGCTTGAGCCAGAGTCGCCTCCCAGGCACGACAAGAGACACCTCCTCAATCACGCCGACGAGATCTAGGTCAAAACAAACAGACATATACTGGACCAGACAGTGTTTAGACAGACAATAAATGGCATTCATCGGGAGAACATCACCACCTTCTTAAGCTCCCGACCACCGAATGCCGTAATCGGAGTTCAACCACCACCTACAGCAGATGAAGAGCTTCAGCTTCCCCGTGAGACCCGCGTAACAGTGGCACAACTACCATCTAAATATTGTAGCAGGTTAAACTCCTACTTATCCAGAATTGATCCCGACATACTAAACATACGCCCTGCATGTGAAGGCACCCCGCACGAGACTAACCACTTTTTCACATACCCCACTGGATTTCATCTGGACCCAACCTGCCGAAACAGCATGTTTCATGGGTCTACCTTTAGATGAGTTAGACGAAAACGACCGGTGATATACACTACACTGACAGGGCTTTTATTACTGCTACACCAACAACAACCACTTCTTTTTCTGTCAGTTCAGACGTTTGGAAAAACGATTGATCGTGCGGTAAACAAATATTCTCGAAAAATTAAGTTTTTCAGCAACTCGTAATTCTCAGTGGTACTTTTCCCACATTTGTGTAAGGCAGTTTTCTTAACTACTCACTCCATATGTAAAAAAAAAAAAACATTTGTACCCGAATGTGGTTCCTTACTTCAATTTTAAAGAACATATTCAACCACCCAAGTTAAACCAGAATTTAAAAAATTTTTTGAATTAAATTCAAATTTTATTTTATTTAGGAGAAGGCTAAACCGTGGTAATACATAAAAGTCGATAATAATTTTTCAAAATATATTATTTCGTAAAATTTATATTTTGGATATGCTAGTGGTTGTAAATGTATAACGAATTTATATATTCCTCAATCGCGTGCCCTTGAAAGTTTATAAAAATAGAACGATATATATGTATATGTATGTATGTATGGATGTAAGTGAGTGTGCAGAATGTTAAAATACATGTAGCAATTATACTAAAAACTGTCGAGCAAAATAACGTTATAAGTCTGCACAATTTCCAACCATAATCACAATATTATAGTAAAATATTTGCGTGGATGTATGTTAATGCGGCTATGTATAAGTTAATAAATATATCGTTTCCTAAAAATTCCGCGCACGCCATAAGCGTCCTTCACTTAACGTTTCCTCGCCCTTAAATTCAAAGTAGATGCCATATTTGCAACTGGCGCTCGTAGACGCGACGGCCTCGCCAAATCCATCGGCACCGGATGGCCTTTGTCGCGTTTCACCAAATTGATGCGTGTCATTTTGGTTTTAAGTTCACGTCGGCGCAATGCAGCCTCACCCAAAGTCTTAAGCGCCTGTTCAGTGCTCGAACTACTATTGCTGCCGCTGCTCGAGTCGGACACTATCGCCTTCGGCACCAACGCCAACGAGGACAAAGAAACTTGCTGGGCGTGTCGTGTTTTCATCACTGTGGCCAATTTTCTGTTTGAAGCGAGTACTGGTATTCTACTCGACTGCCGTTGAATTTTGGACGTGCTTGGCTTCGCTACATCTTTCGCCGACTCTGCTGCGTTTGCAGCGGGTTTTTCGCGCAGTGAACGCCGAGGCTGAGTAACTTCTAAGGTGGACTTATCAGTATTAATTGCAGTCTGACTATTAGCACACAGAGCAGATTTGTTTTGGGTGTCCAAATCCGCGCGTGAGGCGGATCTGGTGCCAGAGACACCTACTGCGCGTGTAGCGGATGCACTTCTTGTGTTAGATCTAGTGCGTCTGCCAAAATCAGCAACAGCACTGGTACGTGTAGCAGATCTCGTTCGTTGGGTGGTATCATGTGCTCGCGCAAACAAGGCGCGACGTGTAGCAGAACGAGGGCGTGAAGTGGAGCGCGTACGTAGAGTAGAGCCAACACTTTGAGCATCATCATCATGTGCCCGTGCCAACGAAGTGCGACGTGTAGCAGAACGAGTACGTGAAGTGGAAGGGATATGTATAGCAGATCGAACAGAGTCGATATTATCATGTACTCGCGCAAGCGTAGCGGCACGTGTAGCGGAGCGGGTACGTGTAGAAGAACGACTACGTGAAGCAGAGCCGGTACGTGCAGCAGAACGAGTACGTGAAGCAGAGTCGGTTCGTGTAACGGAACGAGTACGTGAAGCAGAGCGGGCACGTGAAGCGGAACGAGCACGTGTTTCCGATACAACGCGGTTAGAGGAAGATGTGCGTGTAACCGATTTCAATTCATTCGGCTCACTTAATTCCGCTCGTGTAGATCGCCTTACCGTTTCGCTATTTTTCTCAAGACCAGCTGACCTCCCGGAACGTGTACGCGGACGGCCTCGTGTGTGTTGTTGTTCTACCACTTCCTCGCCAATTTCAGCTGTTTCTGATGACAACTCTGGCGTGGAAGTCCTATTCCGAGTTTTCCGTGGTGTTCCAGCACGTAGGCGCTTGACAAGCGGCGAAGCAGCCAATTCTCCAGCTGAAGCTATTCCAACGGGTTCAGGCGTAGAGCGATAGCCTCGTTTTAAACTTGCATGTGCTGGTTTCGAAGCTTTGGTGGTTGCTTTGGTTGTAGGCTCAGTTCTGACTTCTTCTTCGCTGCTAATTGAGGCATCGGAATCCTAAAATTTGTTATGACTTATTAAACTTTTAAGCTGTGGTATTTGTGTTAGGTAAAATAAAAATAAAAAGCAAATGTCGGAAGCTTACGGAATAGTTAATTATTTCATTTATTTTAAAAACTATTTAGTTTAATACACCAGAGTGACGAACTTTTTTTCATTTGGCGACAAAAGTTGAAAATTGGATTTTTCTTCAGCTATCTACTCAGTTGAAGAAATATGTACAATTCCACTTTCCAAATGTGCCGAGTTGGAACGCGGAAGACGAGTTGAAACGCGGAAGACGAGTTGAAACGCGGAAGGCGAGTTGAAGCGCGGAAGACGAGTTGACGCGGAAGATGAGTTGAATCGCGAAAGACGAGTTGAGGCGCGGGGACGAGTTAAAGTGCGGAAGGCGAGTTGAAGCGCGGAAGACGAGTTCACGCAGAAGATGAGTTGGAACGCGGAAGACGAGTTGAAGCGCGGAAGACGAGTTCACGCAGAAGATGAGTTGGAACGCGGAAGACGAGTTGAAGCGCGGAAGACGAGTTGAAGCGCGGAAGACGAGTCGAAGCGCGGGGACGAGTTAAAGTGCGGAAGACGAGTTGAAGCGCGGGAGACGAGTTAAAGCGCGGAAGACGAATTGAAGCGCGGGAGACGACTTGAAGCGCGGAAGACGAGTTGAAGCGCGGAAGGCGAGTTGAAGCGCGGAAGACGACTTGAAGCGCGGAAGGCGAGTTGAAGCGCGGAAGACGCGGAAGATGAGTTGAAACGCGGAAAACGAGTTGAAGCGCGGGAGACGACTTGAAGCGCGGAAGACGAGTTGAAGCGCGGAAGACGAGTTGAAACGCGGAAGACGAGTTGAAACGCGGAAGACGAGTTAAAGCGCGGAAGACGAGGTGACGCGGAAGATGAGTTGAAGCGCGGGGACGAGTTCACGCGGAAGATGAGTTGGAACGCGGAAGACGAGTTGAAGTGCGGAAGACGAGTCGAAGCGCGGGGACGAGTTAAAGTGCGGAAGACGAGTTGAAGCGCGGAAGAGGAGTTGAAGCGCGGAAGACGTATTGAAGCGCGTAACACGAGTTGAAACGCAGCCTGTTCTACCCTACCGAAACGACCCGGATTTATATCCGGCCAAGGACTGTCACTCCAGCAGCATTCACCGTATATAAGTATAGGGAATGTTTATGCTGCAACAACAAGTTGAAACGCTTAAGACGAATTCAAACGCGTGAGGCTAATCCAAACGCGTCAGGCGAATTGAAGCACGTGAAACGCTCTAAAGAGCGTGAGACGAATTGACGCACGAAACATTAACTGAAATAAAGATCGACCATAAAACAGTTTTAAACCATTCGTCAAAAAAAAATAAAAAATAAAAATAATTGATTTCTTTTTCCCCTAACTAATATTTAAAACATCCAAGTTTTAGACGAGTTCTCATGAAAATTAATATAAGGTACTAAAACAAGAAACTTTACCTCTAAGGAAATCGCCAAAAATAATTAAAACTAAACAAAAGATTATTTAAACAAACACAAAAAAACTCCCATATCCGATTGCAATCAGCCAGCCACCCTCTCTCACCACCGTGCACACACATTAACGCATCCAAGTCAGTAGTATTTTTATGGGGTATTTTATGAACGTAAGTATATATTTTATATACAGAGACAAAGTTTATACAAATGTACGAAAGAATAAATACAACTATATTTAGGTGCAAATAGGCAAGCCATATAACAAGTGACGTATGCGATTAATGGGTGGTGGCGGTGGTGGTGTTGGTGGCACTGGCGGAGGCGGAGGCGAAGGCGAAGGCGGTAGTAGATTTGGTGTTGAAATGGTTAGTAAATGCACTGGATTATCTAAAGCTGTAATTCTCGACGTCTGGTACTCACTTGGCTGGGTGTTGGCTGAGCTGAATGACTTCGTGTTGCCCGGAACGTAGGTACAGCTAAGGTCGAAACTGATATATCACCACCACCGGCACGACGCTGACGTCGAACTGCTGTACGTGGTGACATTACCGCCGGTGGTGAAGGCGGTATAACATCGGATGAATTGAGCTGGTGAAAAAAAAAAACAAAAATTATGTTTTTTAATAACTGACGCCTAATTATTCGCAAACTCATTTATTACCTCATCTGCATCAATAGGTCTTGGGGTTTTCCTAGCCGACGACCGCACCGCTAGCCTGGTTGCCTTCGCGGGCGTTACTTTTACTTGCTCTTGCTCCTTTGCACATAATTTCGCTTGCTCTTTGGGTTCCCCTCGATTAGGTTCTAACGCTTTTTCCAAAGATTTATCACTTGATTGCTCTTTAGTTGGTTCCCTCGATTGCCGCTTAGCAGAACTAGAGACGTTTTGGGTCAAAGTCTCTTGAGTCGGAGCACTAGCACTGCTGTTTGGATTTAAATTTTGTTTGGGTGATGTATTCCGTTCAGGAGCTGCATCCACAACTATTGTTGGCAGATTTGCACGTCGTTTATTACGCCCTATTGTCACTCCTTTAGCCATTTCAACAACCTCTTCTTCAGCATCATTGTTTTTTTCGGCATAACGTAAATTTCTCCTTACACGTGTATTGCGAACTTGACGTTCGTCACGTGCTGGTTGCTCCGATTTTTTGTCTGAATCAATTCGCGCCTCAATACGAATTTTGGGAGAGCGTGGTGGGCCTTCACCAACTTCGGTGTCGGATCCACCACGTGTGGAATTAAGCGATTTACGCAGATAACGATGTCCCACCCGATTCTCACGACCATAGGTGGTGGGCACACGTGCCGTAGGTGAAATATCCTTGGTTATTATGGCACCATCGGCTGTTGCAGAAGCAGGCTTTTCTGCGGCAGGAGCTGATGTGGCTGTTTGTGTTTTTGCAGCGGACGCAGCAACACCCTGCGATGAAGGGATTGTCTCTTCTGCAGTGTTGATTGCGTCGGGAGGTGGTTGTGGCGGTGGCTGTTGCGTGGGCTCATCTACAGTTTCACTGACTGATGTTTTACTACGTGCAGTGGTCACTGTGGCATTGTCGTCATCATCTTTCGCGTCATTCTCTGTTTCATCATTGCTGTCCTGATTTTTTAATGATTTATGGGAATATTATAACTCAAGGCCAATAATTTATTTCAAAAAAGTTATACAAAAACATACCTCTTCACCCTCTGAATCATTCGCTATAGTCTTGCGTGCTGGGTTGTAATTGCCATCAACTAAATCTTTGAAATCTATAATATGCTTGACAGTCTTTGGATCGAATTCAGCCTAAATGAAACAATTCGAATTAGAAATAAAGCATCGTATAGTTTATAAATTCTTTTATTTCTCCAATTTTACCTTTATCAACTTATCAGCGCATTCCTTCATTTCACGCTTCAACTGTTCGTTCTGCATTACACTCAACTCTAGCGTGATCAGCTCTTTCGCTAAGAGTTTGCACAACTCTTTGTTCGTCAAATTGTTAAGCATCTCTTGCAGGAAAGTTAGCGCGATCTTGTTGTGTATGCAACCGTCAGTTATTGACGAACTTTCCAGCCGTGTGGAATCTATGATAAAACGCGTTATGGTTTCAGGTCGTATATCATGCAGAGGATTCTCGTAAGGTGCACCCAGTACTGTTGCAATCATGGGTAGCAGGCAAGGCTGTAGCAAACCATGTTTTTTGCGCTGTATCAAATTTTCCAGAAAAACACCCAAAATTTGACTTATATTCGAATCTGCAAAACGAGAAAATTAGAGTAACTATAATTTAAAAAAAAAAACGATAAAACTCCCACCCCATACCTGTACTTGGATTGAAATATCGCAAAAGCAGTTTTTCAATGATATCGCTGGATTTGATGTAGCCGCGTAATATGAGGCGGCAGAAGCCAATAATTATTGCACTAATAATGCAAGTATCATCGCAGGTATCTAGAAAATGCGACATCATATAGATAACATCTACGCCTTGTCCTGCACTTAGAACATTTGAATCATCTTCGCTATCCAAAAATTCTAATGTGTTGTAAAGTTGTCGACCACTTTTCTTCGATTTATTTTGCTCTTCTTGTTTCGCGAAATTATCCAAACCATATCTTAATTGGAAAATATGTTAAAACATCTTTGATATTACGATTATTATGCTTACCTGTCCAGCAGTTCGAAAATACACGTTATTGAGGTCTCCCATATGCGAATATTGTGATTTTTAAAAAACTGCGCATACAATTCTTCGAAAACATCTTTTCCCAACGCCTCATATAGCATACTGCAGGCAGTACCGCATTTCAAAGCCCAATCACGAATCGCAATTTGATTTGAGGCAAGATGCCGACAAATGAAGTCCTGTAGAAACGCATATGAAGAAAACCCATTTTCTTAGTGTTTTTTTTTTCCAAGGAATGAATCTTTCAATACTCACATTGTACAGTTTTAATATGCTGGGATTAAGGGAACGAACTTTAGGTGAAACAACCATGTAGAAGGTGATTTGCAAACTCTTTAAAATGCTTTCCGGTTTCTGAGTTTTGCGTAATTGGAGCGGCCGTTTAAGCTGAAAGTAATGAAGACTTACACATTTTAAAAGCCAACCAAAAATAAATCGTATTTATAACAACGCACCATTTCCGCATTTGGATGATTTTCCAAAAGTGGTTGCAACAAATTCGTATACTCTTCGGTAGTAGCAAGCTTCTCCTCGGTTATTCGTTGTGCGCGCATATAATCTTTACGTTGCACAAAATTCATTTCTTGTTCCTCCAAATCGAGAATTTTGACTTTTAGCGATGACAACTTCAAATTCAAGTCCGCATTAGAAGAACTCGCTAATAATTCGCTGATTAATGTTCGATCATGCAATAGATCATTTTGTTTGCTGTTCAAACCGCAAATATCTTGTATGATTTCCACAAATAGCTATTCAGAGAGAAAAAATTAAATTAAATAAAATAAAACATATGAAAGATTAAAAACGCAAAAGTATGCTCACTTGTATACGCGCATTTTGATCAGTTATCAAATTTTCGGCGCAACGCACAATCACTTCGATGACCTTCTCATCAAGGCGAAACGTTTTCAAAAGATATGCAAGTAGTTTTTGTAAATTGCCACGCCCGATCTCGTCACCCAAGTCGAATGTATACAGTATTTCCATTAGGGAGAGCAGTTTATACTGGAATTCCATTAGCTCAAATTTATCCATATCCGGTTTTTGCAATTGACAGAACCTGTGTTTAGAGAAGTGAAGGAGAGTTGAGTTATCGAACAAATATTACATATTTCATAATTTAAATTTTCATATTCAATTTACGATTACTTTGCAAATATTATTTATGCTCACTTTTCTACATATGTACAGAATGCGCTCAATTCTGGCACAATTAAATCAAATTCTTCTGCTAGTTCCGCTTGCAAAAACTCAGTCAAACATTGCCAGTACAATGCAATTTCCATTGATAGTTTTTCATATGGCACACAACTATGCGTTTCACCATCCTTCTCTAATGGTACACAAGCAAGTAAATCTTCTTTGTTCTGCCGTCTATAAAATGAAATAAATCACATTCAAAATCTATGTGGTATTGCTAAGCCAATATTAATTATTTACTTAAATATCTCCTTAAGTGTTTGCTTTGCCACTTTGCGAAAGCGATCTATTTCCGATTCACTCGAATCTAGCTTCAATGCCGATATTAGTGCAATAAGATCTTTTTGATAGGACTCAATCCATTGTTGCAACATTATCGTTACTACCACCTTTCGCACCGCTTCCGAACGATCATTAAGACCCTGTTGCAATAAGGTCAGCCGCTGTGATACTTTGTAAGAACGCACCGGATAACTACTCATATGTAAATAAGTGTGCCGACGAACTTTTTCGTCAATGTCCCATAATCGATCCAGTATGTAGGGGATTGTATGGTAGTTACGGCCCATACAAGTGATTACAGCCTGGCGCACACGGGATGATGGATCTGAACACAGATGAAATTGATATGCGCGCAACACGGGATCGTCTGGATTGTCTGGCACTTGTAAGCGTTGCATTGCCAATATTGCCTGTACGCGCACATTTGGCGAAGTGTCATGTAGCCGATGCAGCATGTATTCCATTATGCGGTCGCAAATGGCATCATCCAGCGCTGCCTCTTGTCCCAGTGCTTTCAGTATCATGTTAACAAATTGACAAATGCGATAACGTATATGTGGATTACGCGAAATAGTCTATAAAGTAAAATATCTTAGATTAAGCCTTTTTTTTATTTTAACTCAGTTTGATAGCGCTTACTGTAAGTAGCCACTTGCAAATGTCAATCAACAATGGATGAGTATCATCGCCATCATATGAACTCACAAATTTAGAACAAAATAATAATGTTGTTTCCGCGTACTCATTACCCTCATCCGCCACCATAGCTGTTTTTATCATTTTTATAAATGTAAACATGAAGGCGTCGTGATCCATCTGCCAAATAAAAGTAATAAGAACAAAGGCACGTAAACATTACATGTTGTTGACTCACCTTGGCGTACAGTTGCTTTAATTCCTTTATGTATTTTTTGTGACTGGTTTCGTTTAATTGCACAATGGACATTATTGTATACATGGGGCCATGCAACAACATCGATTTGCTGGCAGTGACGCCACCGCCACCACCGCGCTGACGACTTTTAGCAACTGCATTTTCTTTTTCTTCATCAGCAATTGGTATTTTTCGTTTTCGTCCCATTTTTAAACAATTGTGTATACTATGATTGCGTTAATCAATTATTGTTTTTATTCCACTTTTATGCGCAATGTGTATAAAAACAATTCGCTGCAAAATTTCTGATTTCCACATACAGCTTGATAAGTGTTCCGTTAAAATTTTCATAAGCAGCGTCGTTTTTTGCAGCATTGCCACATTATGGAAATTAAAAATGCTGTCGGAAGGGTTGCATTAAAAGAAAAGTCATTAAGTAATCGGATCACCGTGAAACAAAAAACTATATATTTCAGTTTAATTTTTGTAAATATTTAATCCTCTATTTAAAGAGAACTTAACAATTTAGAGACCAAAGAAGAAGTATAAAATAAAATCACTTGCCAGATAATATTGCCTAACGAAAAAATAAATTTACTTCAATCCGTTGTAAATTATTTTCACAAAAAAGTCGAATCAATTTTTATTAGAATCTGTAATATTATCAAAATATGGTGATATACTTATGGCGAGTTTGGATACGGCGTCAGGGTCACAACCCAAAATATTAATGCATGCACATGGTCAAGGTGTTTATTATTTACATCAATATTAGTCATTCATATATACACAGAAATGCTTATTGTTCTAAATGTTCATTACTTTAATCAATTTTAATTGTGATATTAGGTCAGCCAATCGTTTCATTGCCTTCTATAGATTTTCTAGGTGCATGCTTCAGGCTATCAAAGAAAGTAAGAAGCTGGGTATTATTTTTGATACCAAACTTTCCTTTAATAGCCATATTGATTATACTAAGCTTTCTCAGGAAAAATACTGAAGTGTTTTTAAATCCGTATACCTTTAAATTGCTAAATATCTCTTTCGAGCTGTCCCATTTGGATGATGTTGCCCTTATTTGGTGTCGTTCCATAAACAACATAGCTTGGAGAGAGCGCGCTCAAAAGGTTTTCGTAAAATACTTTGTGCTCTTTGCTTCTCTGACCCTTTTCCTTTTTACTAATTCTCTGACCCTTTTCTTCGTTCATTACTGATTAATCTTAAATCGTTAGAAAATAGAAGGCCAGTCCTTCGTTTGAACTTAATGTTTGGCATTAAACCTGTGTAAATGCAATAATATAGGCCTTAGATACATATACAGTTTACCAACACTGTATTTTATCACACCAAAGAATAGCAATAGAAGATTTAAAGCAGAATCGGTAAATTCATAAACGTGTGATCCTGAGGGATTTTTACAGGTTTTACCTAGTAGTTTATAAATCGAAACCGTTATAAGTGACTTAAACCGCAAAAAGGACCCACTATAAGTACTACCTAAAATGACGGATTCCAACATCCTGAAAAATAAATCTGATTACACGATTTATGAATCTGCCGGTTGCAATCCTACGCCACATTGCGCTGATTGGGGTGACAATGGACTGATTGTATTCGGAGCACATCATTCCGTTGCTGTGCTGGATCCGAATGTAAGTATAATTGCCTTAACAAAATTAGAGTAAAATTAAAAACACTTTACTCATCTATCTAAATAGCATAATGGTTCGGCCAAAATCATTAGCACTTATATCGGTCATGAAAGTCGGGTCAACACAGTTCATTGGCTGCGCTTGTCACCCTCTGCTCCTGAGACATACTTCATTTCCGGCTCTGATGATTGTTATGCATACATATGGCAATTCGATAGGCTATGTGAGGGTGGTCATTTCGAACCCCTTCAGCACAAGAGTCCAGTTACAAACATGTCTAGCATCTACTTGAGTAGTAATAAGTGGCTAATTGCTACAGCTGCTGAGCAGATAGTTTCCTTGTGGACGTTCAATACTTTGGGTGTAGAATTAATTCAAGCGATATGTAATATTAATAGTTACGTTTTTGGACTTAAAGTGTCTCGGTTGCCAAGCAGCGAGCAACTGCTTTTGGCGTATGGAAATGAAAAGGGTAATGTTGTTATTTGGGCACAAAATAACCCATTAAAATCGAAAAGCACTGATCCAGACCCCTTCCGGATGGTACATAATTTGACCGGGCACGAAGATTGGGTACGTGCATTGGACTTTATTGAAGATGGAGATGATTTATTACTAGCAAGCGCAGCACAAGACAATTTTATACGCTTGTGGCGGATATCAAGACGCACAGAAGAACAAGCAGGAGAAAACCATAATATTTGTAATACAATGGGCGAGGATGAAACTGAAGTACGAGTGGAGGAAAAAATTGTGCATTTAAGTGGTGGCAATTGGTGTGCGATAACCTTAGAGTCGGTGCTTTACGGACACGAGGGCTGGGTGTATGGTGTCAACTGGCATAAATCGAATAAATATGGTAACTAGATATATATATTTTTTTTTTTGAATTATTGTAACTTATCATTAGCTTGCACTTGGTTTATCCATTTATACTTTTTCAAATATATATATATATATATACTTTACAGGTATACGCTTGCTTTCCATTTCCATTGATAAATCGATTATAATTTGGGCACTTACCGATAACGTATGGATGGAACAAGTGCGTGTCGGTGAGGTGGGGGGCAATTCGTTGGGATTTTACGGCGGTAAATTCTCTAGTGATGGCAAATCTATATTTGGCCACAGTTATCAAGGAGGTTTCCATATATGGCATCAATCGTCGGATAACGAAAATGTTTGGACACCTGGCGTTATAGTGGGTGGACATTTTGATAAAGTGCGTGATTTGGCATGGGCACCAAATGGGGAGTACCTGCTTAGCGTGTCGGCCGATCAAACGACCCGCATACATGCACCATGGCGGCGCTCTAACGACGAAAAAATTGAGGAAGTTACCTGGCATGAATTGGCGCGCCCTCAAGTACACGGGTACGATATGCAGGCACTTGCAATACTATCACGCTACAAGTTTGCCAGTGGCGCAGAAGAAAAGATAGTACGCACATTCCAGGCTTCGGCGAATTTCAATGAAAACTTCAGGCGTATTACACGCACTCAAAATGATGCCGATGGTGATACTTTGCAAGAAAGTAAGTTTTTCTTTATATAACTTCAATTTAAATATAAATATTTTTTATATGCTGCCTTCTTGTGCTGAATTATAATTTTTCCCCCTTAGATCTACCAACAGGTGCCTCCGTACCTTCTCTCGGTCTTTCAAATAAAGCTGTCTTCGGGGCAGACATCGAATCCGCGGTGCAAGTAAAGCATATTAAAGACGAATATCCCGAAAATTATTTTGTACCAGTCACACTAGATGCGCCACCTCAAGAGGAGACACTTATGCAAAACACCCTTTGGCCGGAAATGCAAAAACTTTACGGCCATGGATTCGAAATTTACGCCTTAGCTGCTACACCAGACGGCAAAGTGCTTGCTTCTGCTTGCCGCGCCACGAACGAGACGCATGCGCAAATAATACTTTGGTAATAGTAAATATATTTGGATTATAATGGATATATTTGTAAAATAAAATGCTTATTGCGATTTCCAGGGATACTACAACGTGGAAACAAATTCAAAAACTTGCTGCGCATAAACTTACCGTAACTCAGATGCGCTTCTCACCCAACGGCCGTCTGTTGCTTTCAGTTTCACGCGATCGCACTTGGGCACTATTCGAACGTGATGAAGAGTTCATAAATACCAACAGCCAACCACATTATCGATTCAAAACAGGATCTACAGCAAAAACGTCGGCGCACACTCGTATTATTTGGGATTGCGATTGGTCACACGACGGTAAATACTTTTTGACCGGTGGACGAGATGGAGTTCTGGCTGTATGGGCAAAAGCTATCGGTGAAACGGATGAATGGTCTGTAAGCCTTAAGCAAACATACATGAATCCTGTTATGTCTGTGGCTTTTGCGCCAGACTTTGTGACTGCAGGCGTCTATCAGCTTGCTGTAGGCTTTTCGAATGGTGATATTTTGCTGCAACAGGTACAGGAACTAAATAGTGCGGAAGAAGGAAAACAGTTACAAGTCATAGATGGAACGTAAGTGTGAAATTATCGAAATTATATTTAGGCTACAAATACTATGGATGCGTTAGCGATTTTCTGAGTTTCTTTGCATTTACAGCAAACTTATGCTCGAGAAGGCGCATGATTCTGCAGTGAATCGTTTACAATTCCAGCCATTGGGTAATAGCACTGACCGTACTTCTGACGTGTTTCTGCTAGCGAGTTGTGGTGATGATTATTTCGTTAGAATATTTAAATGTACTAAGCAAAAAAGGCCAAAATAACAAAAGGCGTCAATATTAATGTAAAAAGAAAAACATGTACATATATTTGTAATACATAACATGCATTTTTTGATTATTGATACTCTTTTATTTCAGTTCAATTTTAATATTTATTGTATATAAAAAAAAAATAATAAAATATGCAAATCTGTTATCGAGTGTATTCGCGCTGTAATAATTGGGGCAGTGTTATATACCTAGCACGATGGGTCCGTTGTGTCTGCAGTAACTCATTTGATGGTTAAAAGCAAATATATGTCTTTCGTGATATATGGAGGTTTTTTTCTTTGGTTGTGAGATAAATTGTACAATACATCAAAAAGATAAGGGTGCATTTAAGTTGACCCAATTTATCTATTTTTATAATTCCTAACTTCTGTTGGTTTTTTAAAGCTGTCCAGCTACAGTTTATATAAAGGCTTTTCCAATAAGAGGTGTTATTTTGATAATCAAAGAAAAATGCTATTTTTTAATATAAATGGTCGGATGATTATTTCGTCATAAAGAGGAAGGTATGCCGTTAATAGTGGAAAATAACATCAGGCATATGACCACCACGACCACGCTTACAGGACAATATCCTTTTCATGAAATTTTCCATAACGATTCATCTCTCCTGGTTAACACCTAACACCTGATATTAGAAACCCCTTTATATTAAGGTTGTAAAAATGTATGAAATTATACCAAAAACATACACCCGTACGAAAATTTTATTTTCCTGACTGAAGTTTAGTATTCTAATTAAATAAATACTATAATATCATAGACTTAACCGTAGTCTTAACCATAACGATATTTACTTGCATCTATTATTGGTATCATAGCCATAAACAGCTGATATTTACATACATTGTCATTTATTTGTTCATTTCGCAACTGCAGGAACTAAAGAAAGATAGCAACATTAGCAGACGAGGAAATTTGTAATTTGTTCATTAATATACTACCAAGGATGATAGAATACCAGGTTGCACCTTCCAAATTTAACGTGTCGTCAGAGCGCATGAATAAATAAACAAAAGGAAGGGAAATTGCTTGTTTGTGAAGAGGAAGAGTAGGCGAAAACAATAGAAACTACCAAACACAAGAATTATACAAACACACACACACATTCTTGCTACAGCGTCATCCGTATTGCGTTTACTGTATTTGGAGACAATATTAATTTGTGCTTTCACAATTTATTACGCGGAATTTCGTTTTTATTAGTTCGTTTAGTTTAAATCTCACAAATCACAAGCCATTAACTGAATTTTCACAAACATATAATTTCTCCTCCTTTTGTTTGTTTTGTTATGGAAAGGGAGCTGACGTCAGACTTGTCAAAATCGCGGTAAACGAAGTAGTTTGGGAAGACGCCACTCAGTACACAATTCGCCTTAATTCTTGATGGTATTGTTTAGGTTTTTCTTCGTTCGTTTTAACTAGAAAAATTATTAAAATTTTGAGAGACAAACAACGAGCACGCGACAATGGACGACTTCGTTAAAGCTGTGACACAAATTATCGGTTTATAGACTTATTAAGTATTTTCATTTTAAGCTCTCAAGCCCTTAAAAAACACCCTTTATAATGCTATGGTCCCACGACACGTAATTCGCGAATTACCTAATTTCCACGACACATCCGTAATTCCCTTTGACAGCTCTCGTCCTAGTTATTGTTCTTTGCTTTTAATTATAAAGTTTGAAGTCCCATAAAGTTTCAAGTTTTGTAAAAATGCTCTTAACTTTTAATTTAAACTTTTCAAAGGAGTTACTACCTTCTAAGCTAAACTTTCAGAGGATAATACTAAGTTGATAGTTCTTTCATTATGCAATTGCTACCTCACAGTTCCTCAGAAGACAATTTGATCTCGTCCACAAATCTGTTCAGCAACTTTCTCGCCAAAATAAGAATATCATAAAAATCTCTTCTATTGTTTCCATTATTAAAAGTTAGGCTTTCCTGGTTATTATTCAACATTTGTTACCTTTGTTTCTTTGTTTTGGTTTACTGTTACGCTCGGATTTGACAGCTTATTTCGATAAGTTACCGATAATTATTAGGGAAGACAACGATTTTTTCTTAATTCGTAAGGTAATTGACGCTGAATTACTTACCAATAATATAAGTCGCTCTTAATGGTGCTCACACTCACCAATGGAAACGTACACCCGTATCAGTTGAAACGATGAAACTAATGAGAGCCCCATGTAAATGAACTTTCACCACCGTCCCGTTCTGGAGTATCGTATACCGTTGTTTGACCGTGTCAACTGATACGGGCGTGCGAGCGTATGTTTACGTTGGTGAGTGTGAGCACCATAAGACTTTGTATTGTGAAGTGTATTATGACTGGGAGTGTAAATTACGAATGGGAGAGCGAATTACGTGCCGTTGGAACCATTGCATGAAGAGTTGATACACTGTATGGCTGCCCCTAATTTCCGTGTTGCGTCGCCTCTGTTTGTTGTAAACTTATTTTTCTTTACGCAACTCTTTACAACAACATTTTTGTTTGTTATCTGTCAGCTTATCTCATTCTGTTACTGACCTTAACCGCTACATACATATGTGAAAAACATACATATACGAGCATACGCCGAAATAAATTTTTGGTATACACTTTTCACGTTTTAGCCACTGTGAGCGGTACTTCTCAGAACTAAGGACAATGATACATATTAAGTGTAAGGACGTTAATTTGGAACCAATACCCGTTAAAGTAAGTTACAAACACACCAAGCATAGTTTTTGTGAGGTAAAATATGTATTCGTTCCACAGATTGGTATCATTGGTGGTAGTGGTCTGGATGACCCAGATATTTTGGAAAACCGTAAGCAGACGGAAGTCAACACACCTTTTGGTAGTCCCTCCGACGTATTGATCGAAGGTGAAATTGGTGGAGTTAAGTGTGTGCTGTTGGCACGTCATGGTCGCAAGCACAACATTATGCCAACGAATGTGAATTATCGCGCCAACATCTGGGCCATGCGGCAAGTGGGCTGCACACATTTGATAGTATCGACGGCTTGTGGGTCATTGCGTGAAGACATTCATCCAGGGGACTTAGTTGTACCAAATGATTTCATTGATCGCACCACAAAACGTGCACAAACATTCTATGATGGGGGAGCAGATAGTCCGCGTGGCGTTTGTCATTTGAGTATGTTCCCGTCATTCAGTGAACGCGTGCGTACGTTACTCGTTGCCTCCGCTAAAGAATTGGATTATAATGTACACGAAAAGGCTACTATTGTAACAATCGAAGGACCTCGTTTCTCGTCTCGCTCTGAAAGTAATATGTTCCGTCAATGGGGTGGTGATCTCATAAATATGACCACCTGCCCAGAGGTTGTACTGGCAAAGGAGGCTGGTCTTTTATACGGTTCTGTGGCAATTGCCACCGATTACGACTGTTGGCGCATGGGTTGTGAAGGTGTTAATGTGCAAGATGTATTAAAGACATTTGCCGAAAATGTCTTGAAAGTTAAGAACATACTAGTGAAAGCGGTGCAGAACATAGCCAAAGAAGATTGGACAGAAGATATTTTGGATGCAAAGGTAGTGAATTGCTTACTTTAAAATATTGTGTGCATAGTATACATACATATAGATATATATATATATATATTAAATTTGAATTCTTTCTTATACAGGAATGTGTTTGCAAAAACACGATGAATGGTGCAATGTGACGATTTTTACAATTGAGCAACCAAATTACATGCGAAATCATTCAACGTAGGCGACCACTAATTTCCGGCTCCAAAGCAAAAGACTCAAACAATAAAAGAGCGATGTTGCCTAAATTGCATACTATTTCCTTACTATACGACTTAGCACCGGCTCCCAAACGGCATGCCGACGAAGAAGAAGCGAAGGAGGAAGCAGAAAAACAGAAAAAATCCCAATAGCAGCATCAAACCTCCAAACATGCAACCTCGTTTTATTAAGTCAGAATGTCTTTCACCAGAGTGCATTTATTAATGAACTAGTTGCTAATGTAACATTCAACATTTTTACATTATTGCCAGTTGTATTCCTTTACTGAAGCTTACAAGAATGTTTGTAGATATGCATATGTACATACCTTCATCTATATATATAAAAATTAAGCCGAAAAAAAGTGTGCATTTGTCCGGGGTAATCTCAGCAACGCGTGCAGGGAAAACAATGAAAGTTTCACACATTGTTGGTGTTGTTTTGGCAAAGGTTTCTGTGAAGTTTGGTTGAAATTCGATAACACGTGTGTGTGCGGTGCGTCGGTTAAGTGAGTGTGTTTTTGCTATTTGCCGCACGTATTTTTTGTACCGCACATAGCATTCATTAGAATTGAATACATTTTGGTCGTGTGTGTCTGGGCCGATTATTATGAAATTTGGTATATATATATATTTTTCCACGGAGAAGGTTAGTATAATATGCTTATTGATTCCCTTCGCCACCAGGTGGCGCTACCGAAGGCCAAAACGAGGACCCGGGTAACCCTAGGATGTGTTTTTACATTGTGGGTATCAAATCAAAGCTACTGATGAGTGCTTTAATACAGAGTATTTTTTAGATCTCTGAGTGACCACGGTCTCGAGATATAGCCGAAAAGGTGGACCAAGGTACCCTTGGATGTGTGAGCTGTTGATGAAAGCTTTTAAGTGAAGTAATTTTTACTGCCCGTTTCCGGGATAAAGAAAGGAGATGGAGGTGGAGATGGAAGAGGAAAAGGAATAGCTACAGGAAGAGGAGGAGGAAGAGGAAGACCACTTATTATTAAGAATTAAAAATTTTTTAAATGTTACATATACGTTTATTATATAAACGTTAATCTGAAGTCAGTTATAGTGAAAAATTCATTGTATCATTGCCAGCGTGATTGGTGATCGTTTCCTTAATTTTTTGCGGAAAGGTTATGTTAATATGAGATATTACCCAAGAATGATAGAATGAAGATTGCGCCCATCAGAGAAAGAATGGAAAGAATAATGAGATGGCGCCTATCGTGGTCTCGTTACTTTGCTCTCAGTGAATTTGACAACGAGTTACGTGATTTTAGCTCCAGTATGGCCAGATTACCATTTTCGTAACTTGATTTAGCATTTTTTTTTTGTTATTTAGTCTGAGAGTTTTAGTTCTTTCTTCATGACATTTTTCTAGCCTGTTCTAATTAAAAGTAATGTTTATAATTTTGCAAAATATACATTTTTTTTTAAATTAGTTCACTTATTCACTTAGTTTTATTTAGCTTTACTTTTTTTAACATCTGGTGGCATTGCCCGCGATTGGAGGTGTTGTTGGTGTTCTTCTGCTTTCGGCAGTCAAATCTCTCTCTCGCTACTGCAGTATTGCCTACCTTTCGATATAAAAGCGCACTAAAATTCCTATTCAAAGAAAATAACATAACAAATTTTATTGAATCACTTAAAGAATTTTGTATGCGTGACAAATTGTCTTTAGAAGGTGCGTTTTTTTTTAATAAATGTGTTATGCTTATGTACAATTTAATTTATTAATTATTTTTGTTATTTTTATTTATAGTTATTTTTGTCAAGCGAGACTCGTTTGTTAAAGGAACGACTTATATGCTATATTTGAGGTTATGTAACTAGATAAGGTACTCTTTTTGTAAAAATGTCAGTATGGTTTCTTTAGTATTTTCTGGTAATTTGTTGCTTATTTTTGTAATGAATACACCTCTTGATGCCCTATGTCCCACTAAGGATTGATGGCCGGAAGAAACGATTACACCTCTATGGTTTTAATCCGCATTCAGTAAATTCAAACGCCTTTTAAAATGTGTAAAAAGTTTTCAATCTTAAGAAGAATTGAGAGAGGGACGTTTAATATTCTTCCATAACCTTAAAAGGAGCAAAAAATTAAATTCACACTTCGAAATATTTAAATTTTATAAAAACCAACTAATTTTCATTAGCACTAAAATCTTCTCAGAGTGGCCTTTTTTAACCTTCTTTTGAATAATAATACAGTTTTTTTTAAACCCAAAGTTTCGTTAGCTTTAAATTAAAAAAAAAGAAACAACCACGAAACTTCAAAATTTTCGCATTTTCGGTATAAAAAAGCACTAAATTTATTGCGAAGAGCAAATGGTTGGCAATACTGCACAACGCAGCAAACTTGACGTCACGTACTCTCTGATGGGCGCAATCTTCTTTCTATCATTCTTTGGGCGAAGGTATAAACAATTGTAGAAACAAAAATGGCAAGGCGTAGACAAAATATTGGTCGTCGTTCTGTAGAAACACAAAACAGGAGAAATTCAAGAGCAAATGAAACAAACGAACAACATGAAAATCGTCTTACAATTTGTCGAGACCGTCAAGCAAGGTATCGTTCAGCTCATTCATCTGCTGAACAAAGAGCCGCGGATAGATTGCGAATGAAACAACATCGTCAAAATGCAAGACGTCGAAATCAAAGAATACGAAATCAAGAAGCAAGGCAAATCAATCTAAATAATATTAACTTACATCGTGTTGCGTTTCAACACAATCCTGTGCTTGAGGATAGTATGCTTAACTCGGTGAATATTGGTACAATGAATACTATCTGTCAATATTGTCATGCATTAAAATTCGAGTTTGAAACACCTGGCATGTGCTGTGCAGGCGGCCAAGTTAAATTACCGACTTTAAATCCACCACCAGAACCGCTGAATTCATTGGTCTCAGGTGAAACTCTAGAATCAAAGATTTTTTTGGAAAACACTCAAACATATGATTCATCATTTCAAATGACTTCTTTTGGGGCTGATAAAATTGTGAGAGACAATTACATGCCAACAAATGGTTTATCAAACAATAACATCCAAATTCATGATTAATTTGATTCATGATTTTATTGATTTAGAATACCCATGTTTTTCTCATGTCCAACTTTATGTTTCATGCTCAAGAGTTGGTAAGCCATCGGTATTGTTCATTTATTCAACAGCGCATGGAAAAACGAAGAATATTGTACACCAAAGAGCATTACAATAAAAAAAGTAATAAAGTAAATCACATCAAACGTTTTTTAATTGCTACTACTATTCAAAACTTCTTTCATTACTATTCATGCGTGAGAATTTTTATAAAAAACACACAGTCTTTTTCGGCTTAATCCAATTAATTAATCTAGATTTTTTTAAAGACGACCAGCGGAACGGGCGGGTTTTCGCTAGTATATATGTATATAAATAAGTAAAAACTTTCTTCAAAGTTGCCAATTATCAATATACATATATTCGTTATTGGACCTTCGGAACTGATTACTCATTTATATGCTATCTATGATTTCCTTTTTCCAATCAAAGATATTTTAATTTTTTATACGGCACAAAAAATCAAAATTATGTGGATTCCTGGCCACGCAGATATTAATGGTAATACACATGCTGACCAAATTGCAAAACAAGTGAGAATCACCCCTACCATTACAACCAATATCATCTTTAAACATGACATCTAGTCTCATAAAACACCAAAGGCAAAGTGACCTACTACGCGAGTGGAGTAATTATAACCATCCCTACTCCTTAGTTAATCCTAAGCGTGTAAAACCAGGTTTTAGTGAGTCAATCCCAACGAATATTGTCACACAATACATACGCCTTCGACTAGGCCACACAATAATTACACACGCCCGTATACTTCAAGGCATTCCACCCAATCTATGCCCGTTTTGCAAGTCCACCCTGAGTATAAATCACAATCTGTCTTCATGCCCTAACCTTGCATCGACTAAACATCATTACTTTCGCAACATTGACCCTCTTGAAATATTAAAAAATCCAACCGAAGACAACATATCTATATTATATAACTATCTCAAAGATACTGATCTACTTCGTCGGATTTAATCGAGCCATAATCAACCTGCCAGCCGAAAGCCTCCGATGCTAGCGCTGAACTACTTTTAGTTTGTATAATAATTTTATTGTTATGTAAACCTTTATAAAAAAATAAAATTTTTTATACCTTCTGGTTTCTAACCTGTTATTCTTAAAATCGTAAAAACTTATTGATGAAATGTCGTTGTGTAATATTTACTTTTAAAATATTTGGAAACTATATTTTAAGAATTTTAACAAACAAAATTTTAAAATTTCGGAGTACACAATTTTTTTAGGAAAAGCAAAACATAATCATGGCGGGTTGTGAAAGAGTTGCAGGACCAGTAACTCCAAACACAAAACTTCAGGAAGGCTTCTGTAGTTGCATGATCAAAGTAAGGCGATGTTCTGAAATTATTTACCGAAAAAAATTGAAATTTTTCGTTCTCAAAGGTTGGTATAATTGGCGGAAGTGGCTTGGATGACCCTGATATCCTAGAAGGGCGGCAAGAAAAAACCGTTACTACACCATTTGGCAGTCCTGCGGATGTACTTGTTGAAGGCACAATAGGCGGGGTCCGATGTGTGCTGCTTGCGAGGCACGGTCGTAAGCACAACATAATGCCAACTAATGTCCCATATCGTGCCAATATATGGGCGCTCAAGGAGGCGGGTTGCACGCATGTGCTTGTGTCCTCAGCATGCGGCTCGCTGCGAAAAGAGTATATGAGAGGTGACTTGGTTATACCCGATGACATAATCGACCGTACCACCCAGCGTATTGGAACTTTCACAGACGGCAAACCCGGCAGTCCACCTGGCGTTTGTCATTTACCTATGTCGCCTTGTTTCAATGAAGCCACGCGGCAAGTGTTGATAGCTGCAACTAAAAAACTCAATTACACCGCACATGATCATGCCACAATGGTGTGTATTGAGGGTCCGCGCTACTCGTCAAAAGCCGAAAGTAAAATGTTTGGAATGTGGGGTGGCGATTTAATTAATATGACCATTGTACCTGAGGTGGTACTGGCTAAAGAGGCGGCTCTTCTATATGCTGGAGTGGCAATTGCTACCGACTACGATAGTTGGCGTGAAGGCCAAGAAGCTGTAAGTGTAAAGCAAGTAGTGGATACATTCGCTAGCAATGTCGATAAGGTGAAAAACATAATGAAAGAAGCAGTGAAGTTGATAGCGCAGCAGGACTGGACCGAAGAAATTCAGAAAGCAAAAGATTTGGTAAAGGATAACAACCAGGCTTTAAAGTAATTGTAAAAACCTTGCACTTTCAAACCGAGCGTCAAAAAAAGTGAAATATGGACAACTATGAGTACCTAAATCTCCATTTAAATACTGCAAAGAAAAATTTTTGGTATAGTAAAATAAAATAATGCAATTATTCGAAATAAAATTAACTGCATTCAAATATCACTAAGAAATTTGAAATAAATATACCCTCAAAAAATACTTATGGTAACTTTTCTCATTTGCTATTTAAAATTCTACTCTTTCAGCAGTTTAAAAATAAAAAAAATTAGTGATAGTTTTAATTTATAACATTAATTTTAGTATTTATCTTTGAATATAAAATAGTTATTGGCTTGATATCTTGTCCATACATTCGTCATTTATGGGCATTTTCGTTCCACTTGTCCTTTGCCAGACTCTTCATACTCTTGCGACGAGATCCACATTTGTTGGAATGTACCAATACTAGCCAAAATCGATCCACCGATCCAAGCGCCAAAACGACGCTCCACACTACCGTTCGCGGAAATCATTTTCAAACGTGTATTGGATGGTGCTCGGAGCTGTAAGTCACGATTAAGCCGCTCTGGAAATCCTTGCAATAGCGTATTGCCGCCAGTTACTACGACAGAGCCGAAAAGCGATAATCGCACATCTGCATCACACATACCTACGCTTGTGGAAGCCAATTGACCTGCTCCGAGCATGGCATGATCAAATAAACTTTCTGCCAACTTGAAGCGCTCTGAACCGAATTCCTGATGGTAACCATTGGGGAATTCATAGTGTACGCTTGGTATTTGTGCAGCCACGCGCTCGTCATATGGATTCTCCAATACTTGTAATATATTCATTTGAAAATCTTGCAGAAGTGATTTAAGCATATAATTCTGCCAAGACTGAGTTAAGTTTTCGGGTAATTTTCGCAGCGTGAAACGAGCAGTATCACGTTCTTTAACCACATCTTTTGACGCGATTTTGTATGCGGGCGATAAATCAATACCCTGTTTTTCAAGGTGCTGCCGACACTGCATTGATAGGTAGTCACCACCGAGTGGTGATTTTACAACTGCCTGAGAAAGAACATAACCCTCGTGCACGGGCACTGCGGAAGTATGAGTTGCGCCGCTATCTACTACCAATGCAGTTGCACGACCGCTCGAGAATGCTGCCAAAACTGCATTTTTTACCAAATAGAAAGCTGGCACATTATATTTTTCGAACATAAGTTCAGTCAATTTTTCGCGATTGTTGCGCACATTCCATGAGGCTTCTGAAAACAATACAGGGTGATACTCGGGTTCCGATTGTATGACCTTGGCATAGGTGTAGTCAATAACTTTTTCGAACAAATCCCAGTTGTCGATCATACCATCTTTCATATAGGTTTGTATCTCCATTTGTGTTCGCGGTACATTCACATATGTAGTATCCACATAATATTTGCGGGTGTCTGCATCTGTGAAATAATTTTGAGTTGATGAAATAGAACTATAATATGATGCCTACTGCACAGACTTACTATTCTGCGTAATATTGTTGTCCGATTTTGTTTCCATATCCATATTTGTATCCGATGCAGAAGGTGCTACCCCAACTACAGAGGGAATCTCTGCCTTTGGGGTATCCTCTTGTGCGTAACCCACGCGCAAAGAGTGATGACCGGGGTCGAAAACAAGTGCACCGATTTCATCACCGCCATATAACATATTGCCGGCACTCATTTTGAAATATTCGAGTGTATTTATAAACTTTTTCTATCTGTATTTGCAATTTTGCTCAAATCACCGGCGTTTGGCGTCCACTTATTTTTGACATTTAATTTTTTGACAATTTGACATCTATTAGTGCTGCAAAGTTTTAAATTGTACAATGTTGCCACATGAAATCACAAAAACAGACTTTTATGGATAGACTGAATATATAGTGGTGCCACTGAAATAAATAAGAATGAAAATAAAATTCAGTAAGCCTCAGCCTTTTACCATGAGGCGAATATGATTGGAATATATATATTTATATATATAATTGGCGCGTACACCCTTTTTGGTGTTTGGCCGAGCTCCTCCTCCTATTTATGGTGTGCGTCTTGATGTTGTTCCACAAATGGGAGGGACCTACAGTTTCAACCGACTCCGAACGACAGATATTTTTATGAGGAGCTTTTTCATAGCAGAAATATAAGCGGAGGCTTGCGATTGCCTGCCGAGGGGCGACCGCTATTAGAAAAATGTTTTTTCTTAATTTTGGTGATTTCCGAATGACAATCACGCACCAACCCATTCGGCTACGGCCGCCGCCCAGGAATACCAGTTAGAAATAAAAGCATCAGACAAAAGACATAATTTTAAATAACACTAAGAAATCACATTTTAAAAAACTTAAAACAGAGACGATTAAGAAAAATACGTATGAGAAAATGGGAGTATATGCAAAGTTAAGAAATAAATATTAATCGGAAATAAAAGCGCAAGCAACAAATGTATAATAAATACAGACGATAAAGGATTTTGGGAAAAGGAAAGAAGTAATTAGAACAAAAAAACAGTAAAAATAGATTGCGTAGAGCTTGAAGTGGTGAAATATAACGATGATAATACAATTGCAAATGTGTTGTGTTTGCGTACTCTACTCGTACAACAACAGCATTGCTACTTGTGTGTTGCGGATACTCGGCTGATTAACTGCCGCAATAATGCCGAAGTTATTTCGCGCTGAACGTTTTGTTTGAGAATATGGACACATGGACCAATAACTTCATTTGATTTGAACTTTATTTACGCTTAAACCAATAAATAAACATAATTAAACTTGAAAGTAGTATTTAATAAATAAATACTTTCTTCTTATTTTCCATTTCACCTTGGTAGGGAAAACTTTTACCAGGTAGATACCTATGAAATGAGGCTTTCAGCTATTAGTCCATAGATGTCGCCAGGAGTATTTTTAAACCTTCCCAAATGTCTTGTTTTTTTCGTCTGTCATCTGTCAACAATACTCAGTTCATTGTTTGTTACGTTTCATACAATGCATTTTTATCGCTCTTAAAAATGTCGAATTTCGTGCCTTCAAACTACGATTTACGGGCATCGTTGATTTTCTGTTATCAATTGAAGAAAAACGCTTCCCAAGCTCATCAAATGCTTGTTGAAGCTTATGGTGGACATGCTCTAAGTAGAGCATAGTGCTTCAGGTGGTTTGAAAAATTCCGAAGTGGTGATTTTAGCGTGGAGAACGAGGACCGTGGCCGGCCACCGAACAAGTTTGAGAACGCCAAATTGCAAGCAATGTTGGATGAAGATGATGGTGAAACGCAAGAAATGATGGCAGAGCAGCTGGGAGTGACCCAAAAAACCATTTTCAAACGTTTGAAAGACATGCCGCAATAATGACGAAATTATTTCGCGCTAAACGTTTTTTTGAAAATATCGAAACATGGGCCAATAACTTCATGTGATTTGAACTTTATTTACGCTTAAACCAATAAATAAACATAATTTAACTTGAAAGTAGTATTTAATAAATAAATACTTTCTTTTCATTTTCGATTTTAAATTGGCAGGGAAAACTTTTATAGATGTTACGTTTGATAAGCTAGTGTTGAGTATCATATAAAACGAATCATTTTGGCATTACTGAAAAATAGAAAAAAACCTCATAATAATTCCTCTGAGTTCGATCACTGGATTGCAAAATAAGTCTCAATTAAAGGCAACACAACTGGCTTTATTTAATTTTAACACTTAATCGCTTTACTTTACGTTTGCACCTTTAACTTACGATTGAATACCTTCTGCGCGTGCACCTATGCTTATATATCAGGTCGGTCCATAAGGTCATGCGTTTTTTAAAGGTAGTTTTAAAATTAATAAAAAATCAATAATATATTTTCCTTAATTATTTACAATGTCTTCCCAACGTCTAGGCAAATTTTTAATTCCCTGCTCAAAAAATTGTTTGTCCTTGGAGCTAAAATACACTTCGATATCCCTTTTTATAGCTTCTTTTGGGGAGTAGTTCTTGTTACTCACTCATATGGGATTGAAGTCCACGGAAAAGGTGATAATCACAAGGTGCAATATCCGCAGAGTATGGTGGATGCGGCGTTAGCTCCCATCCGAGCTCGTTCAGCTTGCCTAATGTTTGCCTTGCGGTATGAGGTCTTGCGTTGTCGTGGTGAAACAAAATTTTGCGTCTATTCACTAAAGACGGTTGATTTTTGTTAAGTGCCTCATTCAGTTTTGATAGCTGATGGGAATAATAATCAGCAGTTATCGTCTGGTTTGGTTCCCGAAGTTCATAATAAACAATACCGGCCATATCCCACCAAATAGACAGGAGAATCTTTTTGGGGTGAAGGCCATCTTTCGGGGTCGGTTCTGGTGTTTCATCTTTATCTAACCATTTGTGTTTGCGAACAGGATTATTGTAAAGAACACATTTTTCATCACCAGTAACAATACGGTTCAAAAAACTTTCATTTCCAAGCCGTTGCAGCAGCTGTGTGTTCTCATTCACTCTCTGCTGGAGGTTGGCGACGGAAAGTCTATGCGGAACCCATTTTCCCAGCTTTGAAACCTTTCCCAACTGAACCAGGTGCCTGTGAACTGTTCCATGCGATGAATTTAACTTCTGAGCTATCATATCGACTGTCAAATTTGGCTCAGCTTCCACGAGTTCGAGCAAGGCGTCGGAGTTAAAGACTTCAGGACGAACAGCGCGAGGGGCATCCTCCACGTCGCAGTTACCACTTCGGAATTTTGAAAACCACTTTTGCGCAGTCCTTACACTCATGCTATCCTCTCCGTGAACAGTGTTTATTTCTGCAGCAGCAGTTGTTGCATTTTTACCACTTTTATAAAAAAAAAATACAAAATATGCCTCTTACACGCGTTCGAAGATTCCATTTTATTTTTTAACAACACGTACTTCTATCCGCGATTAAAATCACTTGTTGAATGCACAATATATCAAAGAAAATATAAATAGTTCCGTTATATTTCGCGTAATCGTACAAAAGTGAAATTATGGGTAAAATACGCACGAACTTATGGACTGATCGATATTTTAAGTCATCATCTGTGAGGCAATGGGCTGTCATTTTGTATGTTTGCCAGCCAATTGATATTTCTTGTAACGCTCACATTCGCACCGTCTTTGATCATTTTGGTTTTCCAGACTAATTACCCTTCTTTGCAAAAAAGGATTCACCCAGAATACCGGTCTCCTTCTTTCCTCTTCATAGTACAAATCAAACAATGTTTTTAAACAATCAAAAGTGCTTGCGCAGGACTGGCACGTATTGGGTTACTGGACGATATTTTCAAAACGATAATAACATAACATGGCAATGCCAACACATAAGATATTGCCATCGCATCCAATCAAATTTGGCAGTTGTTATAAAATGAACAATTGAGTGTCTAGATGTTGAGATAGTCGAAAGCACCATCTTGGAGCTGTGTTTCATAAACAGTACAATTTCAGCCATTTTGTTGTAAAAATTCATAACTGTGAGTTTTGAAGATCATTTGTTTTCCAAAGTAGTAAAATTTCACGAAAAGTTGGTTTTACTGTTTTTATAAAAATCTCTGATGGAAATATAGTTCTCCGATATAATACCACTGCTTTGTGCTGATTGAGTGACTTTTATTTATTATAATTTTCTACGCAAACGGAAACGGAAGTGCTGTGCATTTAGCCGAGTATTTTATTATTTTAAACTTGTTTTGCTATTAGAATGTGTATAGCGCTAATTGTTAGTCATCGCTATCGGTCAATTGAGTGACTATGGAACAAATTTGATCGTTCAAATATTTATACATCACAATTAGTGATATAACTATTCCCAGAACAATGTGTACCTTAGAAAATGTAATTAGTAGACTTAAAAATTGTGTGATGAGAAAATATATAGCGAATGTCTTACCATCAACAAGTTCGCAATGTTTATATCCACTGCTTGAAATAATAGCAGCCTAAGCTTGCAGGCTAACAGATTTTGTATACGTTTCAGTGCAGTACGAGTGTGTTTTTCTATGAAGTTTTTTGATTTTAAGGCCCTTTGTACACCCACAAGCAATTGGGTTTTCTGAAAATAACAAAAGAAATGATAGAACTTACATTAAAGAGTAACAAAAAAAGTGAATAATTAATAGCCATATCCGCACCACTTTGTTGTAAAGGCTTACGCTTGTGCACAAACACAAATAATCCCAGAAGATTAGCACGTAAATAGCAATGTTGGCGGCATAGAAAATACGCCTCCACGATGGAGAGAAAAATATATACCAACTAGCTTCGAAATAGACCAACGTATAAACTCCCGCCAGTAGACAAAAACTGTTCATCACTAACAATAGAAACAACTCCTTATCCAATGCTGTATTCACAATTTGTATTTCGTCAGACAACTTTTCTAATTGTCCATAGTACTGATCCAATCGTTTTTGCTTATCATTTACTGGCATTCTCACATAAGCATTTAGTGCACTAGCACTAACTTCCATTTCAATCTTGTCGTCCGCAATTTTCACTTCAGCTACCAATGGTTCCGTCCTCAGTACATCCTGCAATTCCGTATTCAGCTCCAGTAACTCTTCGCGCAGGAACCAACAATTAAGTGTGTATAATTTCAAAGCGCCTGCCAAAGCAAAGTGTGGAATGAATAGTCCAAAGCTTATGAAAATATTATCCCAAGGCGGCAGTTTGAATTCCATTTCATAGGCTATATACAAAGCAAAGCAAAATGTAAGCAGAAATGTTGAGAATACTAAAAAATAAGCAAATGCCTCCTCAATGCTGAGTTGTCGCGCAAATACTCGCGAGGAAAAGCATGCAATACTATTGCATGCACGCCCAACTTCAGCCATTGCAAACAACCGGAATATGAAAACCATCAGACCCAGCATTAATTGTACACGGATCAGCTCCCAGAGAAATGGTGACACATCGTGGAAAATCTGTAGTAGCGGTGAGTGTATGAAGTGCTGATTCACGCAGATCATATAGAAAAGTGTAAGGACGATGAAATTAATAAGACCCCATAGGGATAGATGATAACGCTGGGTGTTCGGTTCAAAACTGTATAGCTGAAAACCAGTGAGTAGCAGGAAACAGTTGCTTATACGTAAAATGCGTTGCCAATTCATTTTAGTGCGAGGAGAAAATAAGAATATTGACTGTTCGATGACTAAAATATACTAGTTGGTTCAATGTTCTAGGTATGAGGGATAAATATTGCATGAAATTTTATAAAATTGTGTAAAAAATAAACATGCTTTGTTAATATTTTAAGATACTCATCTGTGCATACACCGTAAAATGAGCGCGTTTAAAAACAAATGAAATTTGACTGAAATGAGTGATGTAATTAAGCGGAACTATGGGCGAAATAATCACACACTTTGTTTAAAAAAATTGCAGACGACATCATTTGTTTTTGTATTCAATGTTATTATTATATTAATTAGTGCAAAATATTATGGGAAATTGTCTTCTGGAGCGATAAAATAAGGGTCAAATGCATTGATACTCAAGGAAGGAAGTTCGTTAAGCATAAGAAATTTCTCATACATTTTTGGAGAATTCTGGTCTTTGGTTACATACGAGTATAAATCAAGGTCTGGTTTAAATGATCAAAAAACCAAAACAAAAAAGTAAAGCATGGTGGTGGAACTACTTAAAAAGTTCATAGTGGGCATATCATTCAGTATTATTGACGTATTTCATAATTTAAATATTCCAAAGTACACCATGAGACCATTAGAATAAATTTTGTTTCTGTAGACACGCATTAGTGATTTACTGTTATTTACGAGTATTGTATATGTGCTAATTTTTTGCCCACTACTGTATGCACTATACTGCTTATAATATGGAATATGTATGTAGATATGTATGTTTGCACCGGTTTTCGAGATAACGGTATTTGAAGATGTATTGTGGGCGTCTGATTTTTCACGGCGGCCGTCCTTTTTGGGTAGTCATGCACCACCCATTCGGCTACGGCGGCCGCCGTGAGACATCAGACGCCCACAATGCAACTTCAAATACCGTTATGGCTGAATGGCTTTATGGGAATTATTGTTGTTGTCAGAAATATACTCGGATTTTTGTCACTGACTGCCGAGAAGCGACTGCTATTAAAAAAATCTTTCTCTATCAATTGGTGATCATTGGTGGTCATTTAGAAATAACCTAAAACCATAAGTTAAAATGATGTGATCTTGATGAAATTAAAATTTTGAAATTTGAAAGGTCGAACTAACAAGCACCGAGAGATTTGGTAACTCCTAAAACACTTAGGCTAAAAGGCCCATTGCCTTTGGTAAAAGATAGTCAAGGAGGAAAGGAGAGAAGTAACAGAAGGAAAAAGATAGGTAAGAATAGAGGTAGTTAGACCTGTGAGAATTTTCCAGATTCTATGAAAAATCTGAAAATATCCTCCAGTTCGAGAGAACGAATTTTACTTGATCTCTTGATATCGGAACCTAAATCTCGCCTTGCTCTAGCAAATGCGGGACACTCACAGGGAAAAGGATCAGGCCATGAACTGCGTCCTGTAATAATACCGACCATCAACCGAACGTCTTTTCTTCCAAGTTTTAGAAGAAAATCCGACAGTGTTTTGCTTAGGCTTGTCTCAAAACACTTTGCAGTTCTGCAGCGTTCCAGACCGGGCCATCACTCTTTATATAGATTGTATACATAATCGCTGATCCACTTCTTGATTCCTGCATAATTGATTCCGATTATTGGCTCTGGTACCTGTAGGGAAACCGCTGATCCCCAGTTGGCCAATTCATCGGCAATTTCATTCCCTTGGACCTCGCATTGTCTTGGAACCCATATAAGTACAAGCTGAATCTGTATTGCAACAGAATTAAGCTTCTTCTTACATTCTTGAACAATCTTTGAGGTTAGCTTTGCATTCTCCAGATCCTTTAGTGCAGTCTGACTGTCACTAAAGATTCCAATCTGTTTCCATCTCCTCTCAATTATCCATTCTGCTACTTTCAAAATGGCAAAAATTACCGTTTGGAAAACAGTTGCAGTTCCTCTCAAAGCGTAATGATATTTATTACTCTCGCAATGGGTATGAAACTATGGGTTTATACCCTAAGGTCGTCCTTAATGCCAAAAAACAGTGGATACTGCTCCGATAGCATCTTAAAGAAATCTCTGTGTGTCGAAATTCCGTCTTCGTGCCAAAGCCATATTTATGGGGTCTACACATTGCTTTTATTGCTTCCTGTTGTTTCTTAAGATCCAAGGGGAGCAATAAAGCATAGCATTTAGGGAATTGCCGGAGGTTGTACTAATGTATCGTTCCCAAAGTGTGGACTTAATCATAGTCCGTTTCCAGGAAACAACAAAAGCATAAGTGATGATTGGGCTGATGCTTTATAAAGGGTGGTTACATTTCAAGGGCCGATGTTGAATGTGAACCACACCTAAACGTCAAGTTTTTTCTGCATTTCATTTGACATTTTTCAATTTCAGACTAACTAAATTGGAACCATGAAAAGATACACAATGGAGCAACGCGTTAAAGTTATTCAGGCTTATTATGAAAACGGTGATGAGGCACATTTTCACCTCAGTGAATTCGTCAATAAGCAGAATTGCCGCATTTGGGCGAATGATAATCCAACTGTGATTGCCGAAAAACCAATGCACCCACAAAGAGTGACTCTTTGGTGCGGTTTATGGGCCGGTGACATCATTGGGCCGTAGTTTTTCCGAAATGAGGCCGGTCAGGCAGTTACTGTGAATAGTGTTTGCTATCGTGAGATGATAACGAACTTTTTATTGCCCGAATTGGAAGATATGGATGTGGACGATATGGGGTTTCAACAGGACGGTGCCACTTATCACACAGCTAACGAAACAATGGCTCTTTTGCGCAAAAAATTGTATGGCCGAATAATCTCACGTCGCGGCGATGTCAATTGACCGCCAAGATCATGTGATTTGACATCGTTGGACTTCTTTCTTTGGGGTTATTTGAAAGAAAAGGTGTACGTCGATACTCGTAAGCCAGCAACAATTCAAGAGCTAAAGGATGAGATAATTCGGCACATTAACGGCATAGAACCTCAATTATGCCTCAGCGTCATCGAAAATTCGGACCATCGGATGGAGGTGTGCCGCCGAGGCCGCGGTGGCCATTTATGCCGATATTTTGTTCCATACGTAATTAAGCCATACCAATATTATCATAATAAAGTGAACTTGCAATAATATCCTAAAAAAATTGTATTTTATTCAAAATCAACACCGGCCCTTGAAACTTAACTATCCTTTATATCCACCAGACCACAGCAGGTTTCAGACCCCAAGTTTTGCCAAAGGCTCTACGGCATTGCTGAAAAATCTTCAATGCACGATTCACCTTCAGTGAACGTGTGTCTCCCAAGTCAGTTTCTTATCCAAGATTACTCCTAGATATTTAACTTTCTCAGAGAGACTGAGTATCACACCTTTCAGTGCTGGAAGACTAAGTCCATCCATCTTGATGATTTTCAGGAATAAATGAGATTATATTAGATTAGTCCCGTCTAAAGTTTTGGCAGATTAGCTTTATAATTGAGGGAGTTATTTACAAAAAAGTTAAAATTTTGAAAATCTTTCTAAAAAAAATAGTAAAAAACAAAAAACACTAAAATGTTTTGAAAACTAATTTTTGCATCGTATATTAGATATACATAAATTAAAATATAAAAGCGTTACCATTTCAGAATTCATGATGGAAGCTGGTTTTTAAATGAGATCTCCGCAGTCCAAAAAAATTTTTCAACTACCAGTATCTCGAAATTCTGCTCCAATCTGATGAAAGGGGGGGCCGTGTGCATTTAGAAGGCCCCAATTAAGTAAAATCACCTATCAAAACCTTTGCGCAAATTTGAACTTGCACAGCGTAATTAATAACATTTACATACCAATGATATGTGTTAATGCGGAAGTTCTTCAAAATGTTGTGTGCGTTTTGATGATTTCTCAAAAATACCCAAATATGTTGAAACTTAAATGACTTTTAAGAGAAAAACTTCCTCATAGTAGAAATATATGGTACTCGAAGGTTTACCGTTGTTTTTTCAAGACAGGACATTAATTGAGAAACCTTATCTTTAATTAACTTGTCCACCGGGACATCGGCTTGGGACCAGCCGTAAGTTATTGATGCACAATCACACATAGCTATGGCAGCCCATATAAATTGAGCAGGTTTAAAAGGTGTTTGCCGTGGTTTCACAACAGCGGTGCCTCAAAAGCATAAAAAATAAATTATATTTTGGTTGAGAAAAATGTAAATGTTTAATTAAAACTACTTAAGTAAATATATATATAATATAAGTATTTATTATATACACAGTCCAAAGTGCGGTTTCTAAGTACGAAAAAAAGCTACATACAAGCTTGTGTATTTGTAACGCATTTGTATTAATTTATATGTAATACATATATGCAATTACTCACATACATACTTACCATATTTGCAGTGTCAAAGTAAATGACTACTTTTATTGCGCCTTTCGCCTGCATTGATACACTTTTGACACCTTATCAGCTAACTGACAATTCATATTATATATACATATGTATAATTTATGTATGTATGTATTTATATGACACTTAATATGAATGAATTTACTTATGTACATACCTATACATATGATAAGCACCATGGCCAGAATAAAAAAACACCAAATAAAATATTGAACTCATCGTAATTCGAATGAGGCCATTTCTCTGAAATAAATTACATTTATGGCAGTGCGGAATTTCGGTATTATTTAGTAATCTGCATATCGTTAATTTACTATAAAGCTAATAAAATATAAATTTCTGCAAAACCTCTTTCATTTTACAGTTTTATAGTAAATATACTCACTATTTAATGCTGATTATTTTGTTAATTTGATATATCTATTAGGCGATGATGCATCTACTGAAGTCGAAAAAAACTTAATTTAGAAAAAAAAATTCAGTTGCAACTCTTGGTGGATAACTTTCGCTGGCTAAAAGTTCTCAAGCACTAAATAAGCGTCTCTGGTGCATTTTACTGTCACTTTGCTCTCTAAATTTGTATGTGATGGCTAATTTTTTTGGCGTTACCGAACGTGTACTTGCAAGAATTAGGAATAACTACTACAAAATTTTGTGTTCTTGAATGCAACTAGATTGTTTCTAAAAGTGATGGTCTCTCGGCAGGCAAAGGCAAATCAAACAAACGAGAACATATTTCTTAACAACCAACTCTCTTTAGGAGTTGGCTTCTCCGTAATAGTATATGTAAACATTTTTTTTCTTTTTTGCAGATTATTTTTTATTGAGTACACAACAAGGCGCTAAACTTACGGCCTTTTTCTATTCTTTTCAACGATAAGTATTTGCGGTATTAAAGGCCTTCGATTTGCCACTTCTCTGCTTCCTATCTCTGGGCTCTGCTCACTGGACGAAAAATAAAATAAATAACAAAGTTATCGAGCAAGACTCGTCGCTAACGAGTACGGTTATACCTCATAAAACTTCTATAAACCACTATATTCACAAACAAATGTAAAAGCTCTTTTCCAGCGCTACCAAGATATGCTTATTTGTATCAATTGCTTCATCTATTCGAGACTTAATACGCCTGGACGAAACGAAAAGGCCTATTATAATTCAAGATCAGCTCCCACATCCTTCCTGAAGTGGCCGATTAGTCTGGCAGAGGTGCTCACCGAAATATTCGCATTGAAGGCCACATGAAAGCTATGCGGCAGGAGAAGAAAGGAGCTGTCTATAAAGTTCGGAAATACTGCTCTGGTTGTTATGATGAAAATTCAAGTTTATTTGGGTTTAAGAAAATCAAAAATTTAACAAAAAAAGTTGTTACATTTTGTTGCATGCGTAAATCCCAGCCACACTTTTGCTTAGTATGCTTTAATAAAGCTCATTAAAAGTATATGTATTTGACAACATTCATCCAGGTTACATTTATCTTTTAACTTCAATATTGTTACGGCCCCACGAAAAATATAACGATGGTCCTTATCTTTTCCCATGGCCGGCGCCGGTCCCCAGCAATCTGGGTCGTTCGACTCGACCTTAAAACCTTCTAAAGCGCTTTTCTCCCGCAGCGGCCGCCGTAGCCGAATTAGTTGGTGCGTGACTACCATTTGGAAGTGCGTAGGTTCGAATCTCCGTGTATGAACATCAAATAATAGAAAGTTTTTCTAATAACGATCGGCAGGCAATGAGAAACCTCCATGGGTATTTCTGCCATGAAAAAGCTCCTTAAAACTGTAGGCCCCTCTATTTGTAGAACAACATTAAGACGCTCACCACAAATAGGAAGAGGAGCGGGCCCAATCGGCCTCTGCGTTCGGCAACGTTCGACATCTGGCTCTCTCCTACTTGAGTGAGCATATATATATATGTATGTATATGCGCATATGTATATAAATTCACATATTTTTATTTGCATATGCCTTTTTCCTGTTGAGAATAGGACGATGGTAGGAAAAGTAGGAAATGAAAGGGAGTGTTTCGAGGGTAATGTGTCTTGAAAAAGTCACGTTTGTGTAAATGTACAATAACTCGATCAATTCCATTGCGATTCCATTTACCTCCTTCTCTATATCCATACAAAATATCTATCAAACAAATAAAATTAAAATTTTGTTTTGAAAATTGCAACCCAGTATTTTCTATCAATCAGTATTGCAATCAATATTTTCTTATGACGTTGTCACGTTAAACTATCGTCAGCAAATCGACTTTACGGACAACCTCTTTTTTTATTTAGAAGGCTCCCTTTGGCTGTTGGCACTCGTTCCCCTTTTTCATTTTATCAATGGCTCGATTTTATCAAAACAATCACGCAATTATTAAAAATTCTGCCGACTCAAGTGGACTCATTAAGTGCTATTTGCAGTTAATTGCGAATTGTTTCCCACGTCTAGCTCATGAGCATTTCACGTTACATAGGCTGCATGAACACCAATGGAGAATATCTCTATAAGAATAATCCTAGGAAAAATGCGCGTGTAATACTTTCAATTAAATATTTTTACTTTCCAAAAATATTACTTATATATTGTGATAATGAATTTCCTATTAATTTATCTTCTTCGCACACCTACACATATTCTTAAATTACGTTGTAATCGAACCAACTTTTATTTTACTACATACGAGTATTAACACATAAATATACAATATACTTACATATATGTATATGTGTATAGGTATTCATTGGACATCACAATTTATAAATATGTAATAATTTAAATAGGTTTACTTAATTATGTTTTTTCCCTTCTCGAGAAGTAAATAGTTGCATTTATTATGCTTGTAAGTGCTCGCCAATAGTGAGGATCAAAGTCCACTTAAAACATTAAAAAGCAAAAAAACCTGAATGCTTATATTTGTAGGTGTTTGTTATTATGTACTTATACATACATATGTGCACATACTCGCCCATACCTATATCAAAAATTTATTTTCAGGCATAAACTATCGGCGCATGTATTATGAATATAAACAGAGAGCAAAACATGACCAAGCGAGAAATCAACAAAAAAAAAAAAAAAACAAAGCTTATATGAGTTTCGAGTGATCAATGAATCGTGTGCTCATATTGCTTAATGCGCTCTTTACGTTTTTTTCTCTTTGGTAAGTTTTTCTCTTTGCTTTTAAACTTTATAGTATTTTTCGCTGAATTTTGAAGAAAAATTAACTAGGTTTTACAAAACAATATCACCATTCAATTAATTCACTACTTTGGTTATGTTTTGGTATTTAGTTGAGTAGCCATATAAGATACTTTGTTTAGCGAAAATTCTAGATACATACATATTTAAAGTTGCCAATAGCTAAAGTAAAACAAAATTCATATTATTAAAGAGAGAATTGCACACATTCTCTCCATTAATAGATACTACATGTTGAAATTAGAGAAGGTCACATGACTTCGGGATGAAATTATTAAGGAAATGGGGTGTCTAGAATACTATTTAAGCGTTTTTAAATAAAATGCAGTAACAAAATTATGTTTATATGCAATAGATTGCGAAGTATGGAAAGCCACACTCATTTACCCGTAGAAGGAGCAAAATTTATACGCCATATTAATATATCAGCTTTCATTTAAGCGCTCAAGAAGAAAAAAAAATAGATTTGATTATTAATTTCTAATATTAATTTTGTAGGAGTGTGGGGCGGATTTGAAATAGCAGAAATTTCAAATTAATTCATGTTACAAAACTGTCTCTTTTTGCAATAAGTTTGAATTGGAGCAAGAGAGAGAACTCAATTTTAAATGCTGTGCAGTTCTTGAAGATATCCACAAATTTACGAGTTTTTAGACCCGAAATGAGAGTTTTCCGTCAAAACAGAAATTTAAAAAAGAAGATAAATTATGAAAAAATATTTATCTTTAATTTGCAGCAAAATTTTCTTAATATTATAAAATAGTTTTTTAAAATGCTTTTGTTTTTATAAAATGTATTAGGCTCTTTGAACTTTTATTGAATTTAACAAACTAGCAATCCGAAAAAAATCCCCAGCATTACGTTCTAAATATACATATGTATATAATATCTCGTAATCTCGGAAGCAACAATTGCCGTTCATATCGGCATCTCTAATAAATAGACACACTCCCTCTACAGCAGACAGGCTTCTTTATCTTACACTCTCATACGCAAGCGGTAGTTTGCGCTCTCAATTGCCGATCGTTGCAGCTGCGTTGGCGTGCCCCCTTCAATAGTATCCCAAAGTACCCACTTAGGGTACATACATATGCATATTCATATGTTGGTTTTATATAGGGTATATGTAGGTACATATATAAATTGTGCGTACATAATATAACTATCAATGCATATACATAAATACCTATATGAACATAAGTATAGCAGCAATGGATTCCAGCTGATATATACGAGTATGTATGTTTAATATAGGGTTTTCCAATAAGGGAAGGTCGAAAATGAATAAAACAAGCCTTGTGTGAGGTTTTAATGTTATTTTTTTAATTGCCATGGGAAATGGAATTCCGCGTCGTTTAAATGCCCACCATTGGTTCGCATGGTGTCCGAGATGTTCAATTTTCAATGATTCTGCTGGATATACATATGTGGCTGAATTTGAGCAATGAGCTGCGCTATGCTAATTTTGAGTAGTCTGTGGACGTCCAGTAGAACAGATCGCCAATTTACTAACTGTCCAATTGCGTAACATGTCATGGTGATTTAAGATCAGAGCGATTCCATATCAGGTGATGCAAGTATTTTGGACATGGGTTTTAATTTTTCCGAAGGTTAAAAGATGTAAACAAAAAAAAAAAAAATTTCTTTTCAATGTGAATAAAATACTCAATATAAACAAATTTTCAGCACAATTTAAGACTATGTATGTCCAAAATGCTTGGATATATTATATATATATATACATATATATGTTTTCCTTTAACTTCTTGTGGAGCATAGGGCGTCAGGATAGAATACTTGGATAACTTGACATGAAATCGCTTATTGATGACTTAATAACAAACAACAGATTTGACGGACACCCGCAAAAAACATCGCACCACAGCCTATCACACCGACCAATACCTATTAGAAAACCCTATACAACGAAGTGAAGGCTGTAAAACGAACATATCGGGTTTTCTGCACAATCAACCACATAATGTGGCTTTCAATTTGTTCGTAGGAAAGCCAAATGACATGGCCACAATGAAAACCTATCAAAATACAAACTTGATCAAAACAAAACCGAAAATAATATGCGAAAACTTTAGAGAAACTAAGAAAAAAATAAATAAATAACATAAAATGAGCGCCATACTGGAATTGAGTGCTGAGGCAGTTGGAGCTCTGACTAAAGTGCACAGTGGCAACTATAAAAGCGCCAGACGCGCATTGCGAGCAACCAGTTGCGGCGATGAACAAGTCAGCGAGCGCACAAAGAACAAAGCTAAAAAAAAAGAATCAAAAAATTGGTAAAAAGTAAAACACGCGGCACGCGGCTAAGAATAACTAAAAACATAAGAACAATAAAAAGTGCTTTATCAGCAAGCGACAGTTTAATTTTTTTCTTTATTCAAAAGGTGATTATTTGATCAAGTTGTTAATAACTGTTTTGTGAATAATTTTTTTAGTTCTTGTTGATGGGTTTTGCTAAGCAAATAAGAAGCAAAATACACAGTGGAATAGTGCAAGCAATTTTGAGAAATACATATGACAAATACCTAAAACATTCAATATTTACTACAATATTTTCAGAGAAGTGATATGGAGGAATAATGTTATTGAAAGTTTGAAAATTTATTGAATTTTTTAAAATTTTGTACAAAGTTTTAAATTTTAGGTTAAATGGTGAACTTTTTTTATTTATAAAAACATAAATAAAGGAAAATAAATAAAAAAGCCAACCCTTTATCTTTATGGCAGACCTTGATTCGCATATTACGTCAGAATAGGTATGACGAACATAATGTTTTTGCATACATACGTTGCTAAAGGGCCGCCATTTTATTTAAAAGTACTTTTATTAGTTAATATAAAAAAATTTTACAAAAAAAAAATATGTTTAAATACCAGAAATCGCGGGCTGAAAGTCTGAAAAGGCTGAAAGCAGAAATAATCAGCCATAACCACGATTGTTTTACTATTGTTTGACTCTTATACTAACGTTTTTCATTGCGTTATTTCTTTATTGGTTTATGTTATATCTCCTATTTATTAATTTAACGATTTAAAAAATTTCTGTGCCTATATTCGTGCAATAACGATTAACTACAGGGTCCTTCAATCGAAGTCTAACCAATTAAAAAGGCCATAAATTTAGTTTGGAAAATTACTTTTATTCAATTCAAAGTAAAAAATATGTGAAAATCATACACAATTAGGAATCAATATACTTTTGCTCGATATCACCACCTTTTGCCTTGACTATGACCTTGAGACGGTTCAGAAACGCATCGCAAGCTGCCCGAATATGACTTGCAGGTGTTTTGGGCCACTCGCGAGCAATGGCTTTTTTCAGCCCCTCGAGACTGGCGAATCTTTTAGTTCAGACTTTACTCTCCAAAATGGCCTAAAGAGAATAATCCATCGGATTCGCGTCTGGTGAATTTGAGAGCCATTGTGTGGACGTTATGAAGTTCAGAACGTTGTTTTTTAGCTATTTTTGGTTCACTCGAGCTTTGTGAGACGGTACTGAGCCCTGTTGAAACGTCCATGGTCTACCAACGAAATGTTTTTTAGCCCACGACGATTAAAGCAACCTCAATCTGAAAAATTTTCTCATTAGAAAACACAATGTTCAGAAATTGACCGCTTTCGTCCAAGCTTAGCAACTCCTTCGCTCTCTCAAGTTTGACTTGTTGCTGCTTTGGTGTGAGATCATGCGCCTTTTGGATCTTGTAAGGCTTGACCTTGAGATCATTTTTCAGTATGCAGCGGATGCTACGTCAGATATTTTCACTTCTTTTGCCATTTGATTGACACTTCGTCGGAGATTTCGCTCAAGTCGCTTCTTCACTTTTTGAGCCGATAGCGAACACTATTCACAGTAACTGCCTGACCGGCCTCATTTTGGAAAAAAAACGGCCCAATGATGCCGCCGGCCCATAAACCGCTCCAAACAGTCACTCTTTGTGAGTGCATTGGTTTTTCGGCAATCACACTTGGATTATTATTCGCCCAAATGCGGCAATTCTGCTTATTGACGAATCCCCTGAGGTGAAAATGTGCCTCATCACTAAGGATGATTTTCTTCAAAAATTGGTCATTCACTGTTGCCATTTCCTGCCACCATTCTGACCATTGACGACGCTTGAAATGGTCAAGAGGCTTTAGTTCTTGAGTCAATTGCACCTTGTAAGCGTGTAAATGAAAAGGCTTTATGCATAATGTTCATTAACGACGAGCGTGAGAGGTGCAATTGTTGGACACGACGACGAGTTGAGGTGGACGGCTCTTCAGCCACACTTTCGCGTACAGCAGCAATATTTTATGCAGTACGAGCTGTATGAGCATGCACTGTTGTTTTCACATCTCCTACAGACCCGGTTTGCTCAAACTTTTGCACAATTTTTCCGATTGGGCGCACATTTGGACGATTAAATTGACCGAAAAAATCACGATTTGATTTGAATGCCCGTTTTCATAATAAGCCTGAATAACTTTAACGCGTTGCTCGATTGTGTATCTTTCCATGGTTCAAATTGAGTTAGTCTGAAATTGAAAAATGTCACATGAAATGCAGAAAAAACTTGACGTTTAGGTGGGATTTACATTCAATATCGGCCCTTGAAACTTAACCACCCTTTATTTCAAAACAAGCGAAAACGCAAGATAGAATTAGGAAATTTGGCCGTTTGGAGTCGTTTTGGGGTTACATTTTTCGAATTGGCAGTTCATGCCCTCTCTGAAAAACGGGATGGGAGGTGCCACGCCCTCTTCCCTTAAGCACACCGCCCTTAACTATTGGTCATATACGAAAGGTTCGCCAATAAATAGTGAAACCTGTTCAATACATACGTCACGCTGCTATTATTGTAAACATAGGTGTATGAATATGTACCTCGCTATTAACACGTATATATATAGCTGAACACAAGGCTACTCGTGAACTGGGCTGTATTGAAAATACATCTAAAAATGTATATTTTCATGAAAAAATTATTTTCTTATATTTTTACCACGAATAGTCGTGTCGAGTGTGGAAATCTTAAAATATTCCAGATTTTGTGAATCGGCAAATTTATTCTTGCGAAACGAAATTCGCAAGAAAAACATTACTGTCACTTGCTGTCATCACCGCTTTGCCATAACTGTTGTAATTATAAAAGTACGCACACATGTATTACACGATCACTTAAAGTATTACAGAATTCAACCGAAACAAATACAAACATTTTTACAATACAAGCGTGCAAGGTGTGGCCATCAGATAATGATACTGATGCTGCAAAATATTTATTTTATTTCGATTTCACACATACTTACTAAATATCATTTCCACTACAAGGATGATAGATTAGTAGGTTTCGCCAATAATTATGGTGAACAACTAACTTGTCAGGGGAGCTTCGGCTGCCACATAACGGGGGTGATTCGCCAGCCGAATTCTGCTCAATCATTTCACATGTGTTTTTACACTCGTCCAAGCACGTATTCACACATTCGTTAAATCTGTCGGTTTTCAGACGGCAACGAAGTGACATTGTGTTAATATTTTCGCATATGTCCAACACATTCTTAGTATTTTCGTAGACAAACCGATTTGTTACGTGGACTACGTCAGCCCATCCGCTGATTCTGTCAAATTCGCTGAGAGCAGGCTAGCGGTCTGATTTTGACCACACCATTCAAATTCTTTTCACCATGATTTCACTCTCTTATATATTCACCATACTCCATGTAAATATTCCATTGTTCGAACTGGATGTGTTGTTGTCTCACAAGGATGATAGATTACCAGCTTTGGTCATGGTGTACAGAAGGTATTCTATCATTCTTGGTTTGACCAGACCAAGAAAACTGTGATGAAAAACAAAATTGTGAGTCAGTTAACGGTTTGATGTTGGCACGCCTCATGCTGAAAAGACTTCAAAGGTAAGCTCTTTAATAGACCTTTGGACTCCGATGACGACATTCGGGGTTGGGAGGTTTGGAAAGTGGTAAGATACACCCGATGAATGTCTATCTGTAAACTCTTCGATCCAGTAGTTGTAGGCGTGTTTGGTTCCGGACTCATCAGTATAGTGAAAGAGATGTCTTCTGACTCGCCTGAGAGTTGGCTCAGGCTATAGCAAGTACAGCGGTGTTGATTCCTGTTCGGTGCAACAGCAATTGCATGGTGTTCGCAAAACAAATCAAGATTTGAAATTATAACTGTTAACAGTGACAGTAACAGTATGTGTTGAGAGGCTAATCGCTGACTGTTTGTATGATTTCAGATATATAAGTATATACTTAGTTTTGTCCCCGCTACCCTTCGAACCTAGTCGTTTTCCATTGTTATCTAGAAAAGGCAAAAGCAACACCGTAATTGTTGGGGCCAATGATGTCAACATCGTTGGCATGCGTTAGACTAATATTGCTAAATATTTTAATGTTCTCAAGTAATCTTGAAGCCAAAGCAATGACTTCCCAAATGTTTACATAAAAACGTCTGGTTGATAATACCTGTATATAGGGATATTTTTACTTTCAAGAAATTGTTGCGTCGTTACTGGCCTTTGATTGTGTATTTTTTAATATTTACGATATATAGAAACATTAAAATAGAAATTCATAAAATATTTATAAGCTACAATAAGTGGCTAATTGCTAGTAACTCTAGCATAAGGACTTATTGACAAGTTTTGAAAATTTATTTAAATTATTAATTATTATTTTAATAATCTTTTATATGAAAATGTAGTTGGTTCTCCTACAAATTTCAAAAAAAAAAAAAAAAAACAATAAACAAATTTTCTTCAAAGCTTCACGCTTTTTGGTCAGAATTGTTCCGAGTATGCAGTTTTACAGTCCATTGAATTTTAGTGCATGTTTTAAGTGGCTCAAGAATCTCGTGTTTTTTTTTTTGTTTTGCTGGCGGCTTTAGGTATTTTCTCCATATAAAGTGTGCTTAATTTTTTTTGTATATGGAAGAAAACTCTAAACACCGCAAGCGATAAAAATTGTCTAAAATCAACGCAATTTTTCAGTTACTTCAAACTTTATTTTATCAAAATATAATGGGCTATAAAACTGCATATTAGAAATGTATCTAACAATCCCGACCAAAAAGTGTGAGATTTTGATGCACATATTTTAAAATTTTGTTTTTTAATTTGCACAAAGTTTGATACTTAGATCTGTATGCTTTTTGTGGTTGAATTAACTATATTATCCCAAAAAATTATTAGAATTAAAAAAAAAAGTTAGTTATAGTTATTTTACGCAGTGTATGATAATACGGACTCTTTGACCTCGTCCTGTAGTTTGCATTTTCTGCATTTCATTGTTTCTTATAAAGCTCAGTTTCGATGTGTGCGGCTAGGCGGCTATGTCTCATAGGAAACTACGGTTCTCTTTTAATAACTAAGAACATACGACTTGCTCGGGATCTCGTAGTTCTATAGTCTGTTTCGCTGTCATGTCTTCTTTGCAGTTGGGTAGAGATGCAGTTAAAGTGATAATTTAATTACCTGTAGGTTGTTCTCTGTGATAAGACACCAAAAAGAAAAAAGTTAAAAGATAGCAGCAACTGCACTGAGTCACAAATTGGCTACTAGTCGGTTGAAAATAAGTTTGTGCGTTTTAAAGACAAACGTTTTTTTCGTTTGCTTTAAGTAATGCATTAAAATTTTAAAAATTATTTATTGTAACTTAGCTAAAATTAAAAAAATTTGATTATTTTTTGTAAGTTAGCTCAAAAAAGTTCCAACATTATTATAAGAAAATGTGTAAGTCTAGACCTAAAATGCACCAAAATCAAAAAAATCTATTCTCACCCCTCTACATACCATCCTGATTAGTGAATTATGAGTTTTGCTCAAAATAAATAAATCGATTAGTTCCACTTTCGTTTTATTGGTGAGACTAAAATCGCTTGTTTTCTTTATATTTCTTACCATCTGGGCAGAGTAGAAGTACCTACTCGTATTTGTTGACTAAAAGCTCGGTACGCAGTAGCTAACCAAAGAGTTGAAAAGTAAATAGGCGTATACTCTGCCTGATTCATATCTGTTTGGTTTTCTTATTATGCCACGCGAATTGGCAAGCTATAGGCCATTGTTATCTCTGTGCAAACCCCCACTTGGCGACGTCAATGATAACCGAAGTCAATAAACACAACTGGCATATACTTACATATGTATAGGCATGAGGCATATGGGAATCCATATAAATATTAAGCACACATATACATACATACACCTGTTTATATAAATACCGAAACTTTCGAAAGTTTCTTATCACGAAACGCAAAAAAAGTTGCAATCAAAAATTAAAGTGAAGCAATCAAAGCAATAAATATCTATGCATATAAAAATGTGCGCCAGATATCAGAAAAAATATATATATTTACTATATTTTTAAATAACGCAAACAACAAAACAAACATGTGTATGTTAGGCTGGGGCAATTTGGCGAATTGCGACTCCTTTTGTTATTACGAATTGAAAGTGCTTCTACGCCATACACTTCTTTGTATGTAAGTAGGTCTAAAATGAATTTCGAGCCTCCATAAATTGGTTTTTATTGAATATGATTATTTTAACTAGATTTTTCTAGGCACTTGGAATTTTTAGAATTATTGACGTGATAACGTGTTATAATTCGATTTAGCCGGCTGCACGCACGAAAAAATGTGTCGTTACCTTGCTAATTTGTCGTTACCTTGCTCATTAGTGTTACCTTGCTCATTTGTCGTTACCTTGCTTATGGTCGTTACCTTGAATGAACTGCAAGCGAAAGCGCGAAACGAACGACAAAGAGGCACAATCGGTCCCCGCGTTCGGCAACGTTCAACATCTGACTCTCTCCTACTTAAGTGAGCATACATAAATATGTATGTATATGCGCATTTGTATATAAATTCACATATTTGTATTTGCATATGCCTTCGTCCTGTGTGCATGGTAATGAACCATTTCTCTGTTGAGAATAGGACGATGATAGAAAAAGTAGGAAATGAAAGGGAGTGTTTCGAGTGTAAAGTGTCTTGAAAAAGGCAAATCGATGATGTGGCCTCTTAGTGTTGTTGACTTATTAACGTCTGATGCATAATCGAAATTGAACATATCTTTCATGAATTTGATTTTTTTTAAATGTAACTTGATCTATTCCATTGCGATTCCATTTACCTCCTCCTCTATATCCATACAAAATATCTATAAAACAAATAAAATTAAAATTTTGTTTTGAAAATTGTAACCATTCCATCAGTATTTTCTTATGACGTTGTCACGTTAAACTATCGTCAGTAAACCGACTTTACAGACAACCTCTTTTTTCTGTGAAAGTAAATATTCAGTGATCTATTGATACAATTATTACATTTTTTATAGGTATTTATTTTTACTTTAAATATCCAAAGTGGTATTTTTCGAGCAACTTCTAGTTTCATTTAGGAATACTCGTATACATTTTTCTTTATTTTCAAACTTCATTCGTTTACTCATTAGTTCCAGTAAAATACCATGTGTTATTTTAAAAAAATTATAAAAATATTGGGAAGCGCCCTTATCGGTTGCCTGAAGTCATAGCCTCGATGGCGCGGTTTCGAAAAATTTCATTTCATACAAATCGCTCCGGCCTAATGTGTACATACACATACATATCTTGAAAATATTGCGGAATCTAAATTTCAAAAGATTAAAATATCCTGTATATTTTTGGTAGCGGGTAGAAATATGTAGCTGTATTAATTTCATATATGTTGCGTTTTCAATAGAGTATCCTTCACAAAACTATATCTCATTATAAATTTGTTATAACATTCTAAAATTGATATTCTAAAAATTGTCTTAGTAAATAATATTTTTTTAATCTTCTAACTAATTTTGTGTGCTATCGCCTTGAATTAATCTCAGTTTGTGGGGTTTTTTCTGCAGTTTCGTTACATCAAAATTCTTGAAGGATGTGATCCAAGCCCATGTAAAATCTTAGATCCCCAAAGTTTCCTTTGGGGCTTAAAGTCGAAGTCATTTCCAGGCGAATCCATTATCGAAACCCCTATTAATGCCGTCGACAAATAATTTGTATCTGAAAAACGAAAGACAAACATTGATTATTTTTTTAGGAACATTTTAGTAATAGTATTTTTAGAATACTGTGAATGGTATCCTTCAATCTAGTTGAGCAAATTTTCTTTAATGGATTCATTTTTGTTTTTGAGAATTACAAATAATCATTTTTTTATTATCATATTAGGTAGGTAAAAGTTTAGAAGATAGTGCCATGGCACGTTCCGCTTATTAGGCCAGTTTGGGCGTGCTCTTTGCTGAAAACTCTATTTTTGAAGACGGTTGACATGATTTTCAAAAAACAATTTACCGATCGTGTCAAAATTTTACAAACTTCTTCAAAATAAGGTTGTCGAGTGTGTGGAAGACAATTTTCACAAGGCAATATGTATGTTTATAACACAGGGGTTTTTAATAAGAGGTGTTATTTTGATATTCAAAGAAAAATGCTATTTTTTAATATAAAGGATCGGATGTTTATTTCATTATAAAGAGGAAGGTATGCCGTTAATAGTGGAAAATAACATCAGACAAATGACCACCTCGACCAAGATTACAGGACAATATCCTTTTCATGAAATTTTCCATAACCGAATTGCAAAGTGGCTGCCCCATGTCCTCGATAGCCTCACGAATTCCATCTTTGAGGTCTTGAATCGACCTTGGGTTGTTGGCGTAGACCTTCTCTTTCACGTGGCCCCAAAGAAAAAAGTCACAAGATGTTAAATCACAAGATCTGGGTGGCCAATTGTGATCACCTCTTCGAGAGATAAGACGGTCCGGAAACTTTTCCCGTAAAAGATCAATGGTTTCATTGCTTGTGTGGCACGTAGCGCCGTCTTGTTGAGAATAAACGTTGTCCATATCAATACCATCCAATGCCGGCCATAAAAAATCGTTCATCTCTCGATAGCGCAATCCATTCACCTGTAACACCTGTTATTGCAAAACTCTTTACCAAAAAGAGCGCCTTTTTGTACACAAATCTGGGAAACATTCACATGTAAGGGGTTTTTCTTCGGCAAAAAATGAGCAACAACAAGTAACTGCAAAAAATTGTTGCTTTATGAATTGTTGCATATAAATCTATCATAAATTGTTTAGCCTTCAAAACCAATGCAACTCCTATAAGTGTTAGTACCTATGGGCGATTATACCCTATGATCAAAAAGTACCGGGGATGTTTAAATAAAACAAAACAGAGTTATATAAATTTGAGGCAAATTTATTTTATCTCCTTCAAAATAGGACCCGTCTGAAGCAACGCGCATGCGCCAACGTTTAACCCACTCCTCCATGCACCCCTGGGAGGCCGACGAAGGGATAACCTTCAGCTTCTTTGTTGCATTCTCTTTGATCTCCTCTATAGACTGAAATCTCCTGCCACGAAGTGGTAACTTCAACTTGGGAAACAAAAAGAAGTCGCACGGGGCCATATCAGGTGAAAACGGTGCTTGCACGATGGTATTTACTTGGTATTTCGTCAAATAATTCAGCACAATTTGGGCTCGGTGCGATGGCGCGTTGTTATCATGCAAAATCCAAGAACTGTTTGCCCACATTTCCGGCCGTTTGCGACGTACATCATCTCTCAAATGATCCGATGGTGCTAAAAAGTGACAGATGTGTGTCTTACAGTCCTACCAACATAAGAAAAAAATATGGACCGGTTCCCACGTGTGCGGTTCGTTTAAATTAAACATTCCCGGTACTTTTTGATCATAGGGTAGTTCTGTCTATAATGGTTAACTACCCAGTATCATAATAAGAAAGTACACTCGATGCTACAGCATCACCGGTTCTTCATCTTACGTGCGAGATTACTTCGGACCCAAGAATATTACTTCTCGTTTTTTAGTTCAATGGAGATAAAAATCCTCTCTCAAACTAGTCTTTCAGATGTGTTTTGAGCAAGTTATGCTCTTCACAACTCCTTTCCTTCTCAGGCAGAGGAATATTTAAGGTATACCTATATGCACAAAAAACAAAAAATGTGTACTATATGTACTATAGAAAGACTTACGAATATGTAAAAACAATAAACATTACAAATTAAGAAAAGAAAAATAAATGGAATATTTTTATTATTTTATATTTGCAGAAGCTCCTTTGGAAATTGAGACAAACATCTCGTGAAAAAAAGCGCTTTCTTACATCAAGAAGCCATATAGAAAATAAAATGGAGAACGTGAGAACTTTCTTTTCTGGACAAAACAAAGATGGAACTTTGACAAATAATCAGCGAAACGGTGGATTAAATCCGTTTACTGGGCGCATCGTTCCTGCCGGCATAGGCAGCGGACTGCAAGGCAATATGAGCCCACATAGTGACGGAGTGGATGTTAAAACTCATCACGAAGTCAAGCGGAAAGATAGCGACAGCTATTTCTATATAATGTAAGTATTTTAGTTACTTAGTTTTCTATATTCAATAAACCAATTTTTCAGCTGGTGCGTTAATGCCATATTTGGGGTAGTCAGAGAAAATTTGATGGTGTAGTAATTTGTTATTCGTTGAACTACCGCATATTTTCTTTTTTTGCAACTTGTAATGCCACACAAAAAGAAAATAATAACTTACTCTATGAATTTTCTTGAATTTATTGATCAACTGAATTTTTTTTGTCGCGTTTACATACATACATACATACATAATTGGCTCGTACACTCGATTTGGGTGTTTGGCCGAGCTCCTCCTCTGAAACCCGAATGGTAGTCACGCACCAACCCATTCGGCTACGGCGGCCGGGTTTCGCGTTTACTCTCGGCAAAATGCTTCCGCGCGCTTGTAAACAATACTCTGGACTAATGACAACTAATGCCCGTGCTAATGGAAAACTTTAAATCCGCTTTTTTTCGATACCTAAGAACATGACGTTCTTCCAGCGAATGCGCTATATTTGCACAAAATAAAAAATAATTTCGAGGCTTCAAAACGTTATTGAAATTCAGGAAGTGTTTCATATGTTTATTGAGCTTATCTTCAATTTTAACGATTTGTAAACATTGCGGACCTGCAGAATTTATCATTCTGCTTTAAAAAATTGTTCTGAAAGTAAAGCCAAAAAAACAGTCAAACTTACCGATATTGCAGTTCAGAAATAGGGCGCCCCTTTTGAAAAGCCCGTTACATAGCTATACACATACAAATACTTGAAATAAAAAAGCTAATCGCATAATTAAATTTAATCAATTATCATTTTTTAATAACCGCCTTTTACTTCTTGTGCGGTAAATCAAGTGACCATAAATACCTAAACCACAAAAATAAAACTATGCATTTAATTAATTTTAAAATTTTGTAAACAACTGCTTAGATGCCAATTTAGTATGACACTTCGAGTTGTGCCAAATTGAGTATAATATTACCGAAAGATAAACTTTGGAAAAACCAGTTACCAAAACAAGCCCATAGCATGAATTTTAGTTACATATGCGCATGTCACACATAAATGGATACCAATGCCACTTCCAAATGCGTTCAGCTCAATTTTTTATTCGCCTTCAGCAGCACTGCAACACTAGCAATGATTAAATCAGTTAATAACAATCAGAACATTCTGTAATTATTCACTTAATACATATACATATGTATTTATGTGTGTATATGCATTCGAAACATACATATGTATGTTTGAACCCACTGATACAACACCTTGAGCGGCCAGTTCACTGGTTACTCGTAGAAAACATAAAAAAATTCAATAAAAGAAATCCGGTTTACATTGTTTCTAAGTTATTTTTACTTGCAAACTTGTGTTGGAATATCTATTGAATAGTAAAATATTATATTCGCCAATTTAAATACTTAACAATATGGATGAATTTTTTGATTAGGTATAAGTGACTAAGAATATACGCTACGAGTATTTGCCTGTGTTGAACTACTTTGTCTGATGGCGAATATTTACTTTCACTTCGGTTATAGCAATCGTCCCTAGTAATGATTGGGGCACTAAAAAGTATGGAATCCTTAGTATGGAATAGTTTTTATAAAATCTTAAACATTTCGAGCAACATTTTTTAAATCCAAAAACTGCCAAATTCATAATAAATGCCAATTATGGCATTTTCATTGATAATTGAAGTATAAAAAATTGCGAAGAAAGTTTTCTTAATATATAGGGTGTTTTTTTTAGAGGTTAGGTTTTCAAGTTGGCACTACTTTTTTCGTAGATGGTCTTTTTGACAGCTGTCACTTGATTTATGCTCAGTTTGGTTTGCCATTTCACAATGAATAGACTTACACCTGAACAACGTTTGCAAATCGTGCAAATTTATTACGAAAATAATGGTTCGGTTCGCGCGACGCATCGAAGAAAATGTTGTTCAGCGATGAAGCTCACTTTTGGTTGAATGGGTATCATTTTTAAAACATAATGGCAAACCCTTATCTTTATAATAAAGCTAAATTCTTGGCCATAACATTAAATTATATACGTTTTATTTCATCTTGAAAACCTAACCTCTAAAAAAAACACCCTTTATAGTTTCGGATTTGCTGATTTATTGACCAGATTCAAAAAGTTCTCGCAATATTAGATTCAACTGATTCTCAATAAAAAAAAAAAATGCGAAAATATTATTGGCAGTTGCTGATGTTTGACAAGTAATAATAATAATAATAATTTTTATAGACGCTAATTTCGGTTTTCTGGTGGATTCCATAAAAAAGCTGGAGACTGTAGGTTTTCCGCTCACAGCGCAATTACAAGTGTTAACTGATGTTAAGAAAAAAGAAAAATCGTTGGCAGGGTTGAATGTGTGGAAGTAGAAGAAAAGAAAGAAAAACAAAGACTGCATTGGTATCAAAAGCATTGGTCAAATTCAGGTAAAACCGCATGACTACAAAAATCCTCATACACCATTTCCAAAGTTTTGGCCTTCAAATATGCGCCTTTTACGTCCGTAGAGGTTGAAAGCACATTTTCGACATTCAAGAGTATTTACTGCGACAATAGAATTTCAGTTCGAAAATTTAGCGGCAATATTCGCTGCAATAACAACATGATTCAATTTTTTTTATTGAATAATTGAATTATTGTTCAGATTTCAAACTTTGACCAAAAAAAGCATGTAGCTTTTGTTATTTTTTGTTAATGTTGTTGTGTCGTAAGTATATGAATGGAAATTAAATAGAAACATGTTTTTCTTTTTTTTTGCAAAAATAATGTTTTCTTTCCAAAAATAGTTTTGTTCCCAGAACAAATTTGTTTATTAAAAATATTTTTTTTAATTTGTAGTATAAATTTCTTATGTTTAAGTGCAATTTTTTGGCACCAAAAATGCATATTTTGCAGCAATTTTTTAGTGGCCTTTGTAATAAATTTTCGAAAGCAAGCTTCTTTTAAAAATAACTTTGATTAAATATTATTTCCTTGATTTCATTAGCTCGAAAAATGATTGAATTTTCATCAAATTGAATTAATTAAATTCTCGCACCTCGAAAAATATTTGTTCCATTCCACTAGACAGGGTTGCTTTCTGCACTGATATTGTCCTTTAAACTTACATAATTTGTGTATACCACTTTTCATATAAATTATGAAAACTGTTTTACGAGCTCGTAAATTTCCGTGGTTTATATGGTGTGCTTATTGTACCATTAAGGGGTCCCGGTGATACAGAGTTCGAAAATTTTGGGTATTTTCAAGAATTTTTTTTTTCAATAAAAAAAATTAAAAACGATATTTAAATTGTTTAGGCTTTTTATTTAACTTATTTTACATACAAAAATGAAAAAAAAAAAAAAATTTTAATTTTAATAATTTTAAAAATGGCGCTGAGGTTCACCCTCGCGAAAAATTGGACCTGGATGGTGTTGTCCATTTTGGCTCTCATTTATCTGAAACATAAAAACCTAAAAAATTATTAATCAGTATGACTGTAGCTATGCCCCGTACTAGGATAAAAAAAATTGACAAAAAACACGAAATAATTAAAATAATAATATGAACACTTTTTTTTGTGACAACACCAAGCCAAAAAAGAACTTTCGAGATAAATGAGCCTGAGCTACAGGAGCGCGCGAACCGCTCTCTACCTAGTTAATGGGTTGTAGAAGCTATAATATTGGGAATTTTCACCTGAGAGTTCCACACTATATTCTAAAGATATTATATAATATTTCCGAAATATCGAAAAAACAAAAAAATTGATTTTTTGGAATTTCTAGACCACCAGATCCCCTCAACTCGAGTTTTGCGTTTATGAACAACTGTCAAGCGTTAATTTGTTTGACAATTGTCTTTCTTTTCTCTTTTTCTCGTTCTGCTTATATAGTATATAATTAAATGATATCGAAGTACGTTCACTTTCTTTTTGTAAAACTGCTAGGTATTTAACAAGGTGAACTCCTTCAAGATGATCGCACTAAAGCAGCTGATTTTGTGTATTGACTATTAAAGGGGCCTGTTCGATTTGCTTGTTTGTTTTCCTTCTTATAGGAACAAAAGAAAATGAAGTTGTATACTCAACAATAATTTCTATTGAATTACAAAAACAATTCTTGATACAACCCAGTAATCGTAACTATTGTCAAGGCGGCTGCCGTACATGGTTCTATTGGCTAGTAAACCTCATAGGTTTTAAAGGGCTGGTGAAACATTCAAAGGACTTATGAACGTAACCTACATGAAAATACACAAATGTACACAAAATTAAAAAAAAATTTAATGTATGAGAAAGACATTTTTTTATATGGTTATATTTACGCATGTAGGTATGTAAGAGCGAGCTGTCGATACAGTCAAGTGCGGCCAAATTTTGTTTTTGAAAATACGTTGGTACTTAAAGTGAGTTAAAGGCAAATTGTTTGTATTGTAAATACCGTTTTTATGAGCAGCGTTTAACGCTAAACTCCACATATTGGAAATATATGCCCAGCCCAAGCCTCTTCACAATGGAGTTATAATTAATTTTAGCCTTAAAACTGTGAGACAAAAAGATACACGTAGTCACGCCAAGCGGACGATTCTAAAACGATCCACCTTATCATTTTGATATACCTTTTATGGGTTTATTGAACTTTCCTCAATGCATTGCACAAAGTAAACATGCCATGCATTTTTATAAAAGCTGTAAATACAGAAATAAGAACTTTATTACTGAGCGTTATAGCCTTTATTTGAATTGTTTGCGCATTTACAATATTAATAAAATAATATAAAAATAAATATTTATATGATACATAGCCGTTATCCATACGTTGCCATTCTCATTTCAAAATCAAGTTGACCCACTGTAGAGCTACACAAACTGCAGCAGTGAGTAAATGACCACATCGTTTAGCCTTTAACAGTGTGCCTACAGGCGTGGCGTGCTACATATGGTAGATATCTAGTAAGTACGGCGGCCTTTGCCAATTACCTGCGTTCTCGAAATATTTTTTAGCTCAGTATGCTGAAATCTTCACTTAAATATACGAGTGTGTATATGCATCTGCACATGTACGTACATATGTACATAAGTGGGCATTTAAGCATTTATCATATAAATCGAAAGGCGCGCATTGACGTTGTTCAGTTTGTTGGGTTGAAAAACCTTAAAAGCATCATAATAAAATCAAGTGAGCCACCGATAAACTGTGAGTAGTCAGCTGCTAAGAATAACTTCGTTTTGGAGGTTTCCTGGTTTCTTGAATTGTGCGCGAATGTTAAATTATAAAAATTAAAATTAAATAACAAAGGAAAGTATAAGAAACAGTCTACTATCTCTTAAGTGGACACCTAAGGGACTGAAAAATTTATTCGCTTGTGAAAACAAAGTGTAAAAAAGTTAATAATAATTTGTGATAGATCTTTAATCTTTTATCTGTTTTATACATACATATGTAAGTATACATAAATATTTGAAAATGCAAGCAGAATTTTTATTAATGTAGAAAAATTCAAGGAATGTAAAAAAACAAATTTTGTCTGTAATGAACTTTTAGCTTGGCGAGTTCTTCTATTAAAGTTTTCCGAGTTTTTTAATATCGTGTATTTGAAGATCAGTAAGCAATTCAGTGCCTTTGAGCCCGCTGTGATAATGAAGAAACAGCTTTTAGTTATCTTTTAGCCAAGTAAGTCTCTTTAATAGAAGTTCACCTGTTTTCAATCTCATTTTCTTGTTCATCTTCAGAAGAGTTGGCCAGCGATTATAGAGAAACAATTATCACTACAGTATTGATATTTTCAACGTGGATTTAGTTCTGCACTAGATTAATACTGCTGGGGAACTGAACAACTAGGATATCTGGTTTAAAAAATTAGCTTTCCTGAAACAATTTTTCACTTGCTCTCTCGCTTTGCCTTTGAAATAAACATTATCTAAGAAGTCATTTAAAATATTTATAAAATTATACCGAATAGTCAGCTGTTGTGTACCTATGTATATGCAATTGATGTCATGTATTGCTTTCTAGCGAAGCTCCCAAAATTATGTTCGCTTTCAATAACATTTTATGAACTTATTTTGACTTATTGTAAGCCGCCCGCTTATGAAGCAACGAAAATGCCTTTGCTGGGAAAGCAAGCGTCCGCGTTCTGTTTTACGAGGGGTGTCCACTCAAGAGAGAAAAATTAAAAAAATCTCTATAGATGTTTAAGTACCGAAAAAAGTGTCCGCTTATCGCGGGTGTCCGTTCATAGAGAGTACACTGTATACAAATTACACGAGCCTTATTTACACATGGTGGAGAGAATTTAGAAGGTGTGGGCAACATTCGACCGTTAACCGGCACTCAGTGAGTTTGAAGAAATCAGCTGATTTGCTGAAGTAGCAGGGGATGTAACAAAGCTGAGACTGTTTTGTTTATATGTATAAGAAAATATTAACGTTGCTACCGCTCATGTTACTTCGTTGTCGTCTGAACTATAAGCATAGATGACTAGAATATACCCAATTAATGTTTCTTTCGATGTGGCATTACAGACGAAAGTTATGAAAACTGCACATTTTTACTGCACTGTCAGGAGAAAAAGAGTTTCGCATCAAATTACTATTTCGAAATGCTCATGTTTTTGTCGAACGTAAGCCCTCACTTTACTCAGCTCTCTTAAAACCGATATGGATATATGACATTAAACTTTGGGGCACTGCAAAGACTCCAGTCGAAAACCTTCAGAATAATGTCGAACGCACAAATTCATCGTGATCTCAAATATTTGAGATCACAATAATTGAAGAAATAAGAAAATATGCCACTTCATCAAACATACGACTTCAATCGTACTAAAACCCTCTTGTCATTGAAATAATTGCGAATCCTATAACCTTCACGAGACTCAAGAGAAAGTCTACAAAAGTCCTCATATGATACAAAATTAGTCTAAATATTAGTAAATGCTGCCACTGAACGTATTCCATAAATGCTTTTTCTTAAATGAATTAAATAGCTTTAAGCAAGAATATTGCTTATTGTTTAAGAAATATAATTAAAAAAACAATTATCTATGGTCTGAACAACGACTAATCGGAAGAGCGTAAAAATATGTGTTAAATGGGCTGCCGAACCTCCTGTGACGTGATAACCGAAGTTACCCTCACAATTTCGCTTCGGATGGCGAAAGCTGTTGTAGTCTATTATATTTGGTTAACGGTATGATGTTGGCCACACCTTCTGAATTCTCTCCACGGTGCATGTATGCATGTACACACATAAATATGATGTGTTAATCTGCATCCACAAGTACCTGCATGTAAATACATACACGTAGGTATAAAATCAAGAGCCCTAAGTGAATGCTAGGCATTTTCGGTTATCGCACAAGCCTGGATGTGTCCAGCAGAACGATTCAAGTAAATTACTCTCACTTCTTGGTGCATTGAACTTTTTTGAATTTGTGAAATGTCAACATAAATATTTAGCTTAAAAAATGTACTAAATTATAATAAAATAATGTTTTTATTTTCGTTTATTACAGGTGGCGCTCGTAAATCGCATCATTAGTTGACTAGACTTCAACGCAACTTTTTATTCTAAAGTTACCTGCAATCAACTTACTCAACATCTATAAACTTATATATTCAATTAAAATAATTTATTTCATGCATATACATGTGTATATATCTTTTGTGAACATACATATGTACGTAAATTTATAAGTTGCATAAAATTTTATATGCTAGTGATATTAGTTTTAGAACTTTTTTTACATTTGTATTTACACATACAGAACTAACAGGGAATAGAAGAAATTGCGGCTGGAATGTTGGTATTTGACACAATTCCTGTTCACATGGATTCATTTGATGCATTGATTATCTTTTGTTGGCTAATTTGTGCTCTTCTATTCGGTCCAATCTTATTCATTCTATGCGTTTACTTACCTGAATTGCCTGTTAGATATATAAAACACATCCGATCAATGAGTTAAAAATATGCTTGTGTATACAAATCTACAACTGTATTTAAATGTAAGCAATTAATTATTGAATTTTGTATAGTATTGTCTACTAAATAAGTTTTAATGCGACTTGTATTGCAATAAATATCTATGGAAATCACAAAATTTAAGTTTGTATTCACTTATTGAAGTTCATTGACTTTGTCATGAATGCACTGATAAGTTGATATGTTGTTGTTGTTGTAGCAAAATAAACATTTATTTATTACATTTTATTTATGAAACCCGTTACCGAAAGTTATTTTACAGTGTTTGAACTTACGAATACTATTCTTAATAATACAGAGGATATATTGGTTTGGGGAAAAAGAAATGTCGCATTTGTGACCGAAATTTGACGCTTTATTTAACGTACTTAGAATTATCCGATTCAAGTCAAATATGCTCCGTTTTGTTCGCAAACTTGTTGCCAGTTAGAAGGCAACTTCATTATCCCCCCTTTATAAAACCCCCCTCCTTATTTGCAAAAAACTCAGACAACCAGTTTTCGCAAGCCTCTTTTGAGGCCAACTTGGTATCACCAAGGGCGTTTTGCATGGACCGGAAGAGATGACAGTCACTTGGTGCCAGGTCCGGACTATATGGTGGGTGCGATAGGACATTTCAGCCGAGCTCCCGTAGCTTTTGGCGGGTCATCAAAGATGTGTGAGGACGAGCGTTATCCTGGTGGAACACAACACCATTCCAATTGACCGATTCTGGCCGCTTCTGGTCAATTGCCTGCTTCAAACGGTCAAGTTGCTCACAGTAGAGGACCGAATTAAGGGTCTGGCTATAGTTGAGCAGCTCATAGGGGATAATTCCCTTCCAATCCCACCAAACACACAGCAAAACCTTCCTGGCGGTCAATCCGGGCTCACCGCTTCTCGACCACGATCTTTTTCGCTTCGTGTTGTCGTACGTGATCCACTTTTCATCGCCAGTCACCATCCGCTTCAAAAATGGGTCAAGTTCGTTCTGTTTCAGCAGAGAATCGCAAGCGTTGATTCGGTCCAAGAGATTTTTTTGCGTCAACGCGTGTGACACCCAAACATCCAGCTTTTTTTAGAATCCAATCTTCTGCAAATGGTTCCAAACGGTTTTGTGGTCTACACCTAGTTCCTGACTAATCAAGCGAATGCTCACATGCCGGTCTCTTCGGATAATTTCAACAATTTTATCAGTCTCTACGACGATTGGCCTACCAGTACGGGGTGCATCTTCGACATCTACTACATCAGAACGAAATCGAGCGAAGCAACGCTGCACTATGGGCTGGCATCAAGGAAAATCGGCCATAAATCGAAATCAAAACATTTTTTCGTGAAACTTGGTATATAAATGTTTTTGGGGTCGCTGATGTCGAATCTGAAATCAGATTTTAGAAATTCAATATGGCGGATCCAATATGGTGACCGAAAATTTAAAAAATCCATATTTTTATACAAATATTTGCATACATGGGTTTTCGAGGTCGCTGATTTCGAATCTGGACTCAGGATTTAAAAATTCAATATGGCGGATCCAATATGGCGACCGAAATTTTAAAAAATCAATTTTTTTATACAAATATTTGCATACAGGGGTTTTCGAGGTCGCTGATTTCGAATCTGGACTCAGAATTTAAAAATTCAATATGGCGGATCCAATATGGCGGCCGAAATTAAAAAAAAATCAATTTTTTATACAAATATTTGCATAAAGGGGTTTTCGAGGTCGCTGATTTCGAATCTGGACTCAGAATTTGAAAAATCTTTATACCAAGCGCCTAAGTTGAAAATTCCAGCACTTTCATAAGCCTGTTATTAGCCTGCAAAGTTTGGTGAACATTTGCAGTTTCCAGAGCCTACCACGAGGAGGTTACAGGTTTAGAAGACTCCACTTTTATTTTTTTTTTATTTTTTTTAATTTTTTTTTTATTTTTTTTTATTTTTTCTTTATTTTTTAAATTTTTTTTTACGGTTTTTTGGTTTTTTTTTATTAAAACGATTTTTTTTTAAGATTTTTTTATTTTATATATTTCTTAATTTGAAAATTAAAGATATTTTAGGAAAATAAAATTGATTTCAACTGAAAATATTTTTTTTTGCTTTTTTAAGATTTTTTTTTTTAATTTTTTTATATTTTTATATTTTTTTTATGATTTACTTTTTTTTTATCTCTTTTGAGGAGTGGCCGTTACTCTTCACTTTGCGGAACCTCTGGTAATGCGAGTAATGCAATTACTGCAGATGGAAGAGGCAATTTTTTTCGTTTTTGTAGTCGTGAACTCAAGCTATGAGACGCTATTAGTGGATCTGAGGAATCCATAGAACGCAAGAACATATCTTGCATTGTAGCTTCTCGACTACATTTCCGACTGTGCCGCTCACGGTAACACTTATAATTTTTATTGCGGGCTTCAGAAGCTTCTTCTGCAAACATTCCTACAGGTAAAATACTATTTTCTATAATCGCAGAGCCGTGAATTAATATTTTATGAACCGTCGCAGGCATAAAATACCAATTGTAGTTCGCAACATAAATTCTTGCAGTCTGATGGCACAGTATATTGAATTTATTAGGATCTATCGGCAGATGGCAGGATAAAGCCATTAATATTATTGAAAAGTTGGTTACTAATTCTGTATTCAACTCTAAACAATTTGCAAAGACTTCTGAATTTTGAAAAGCCCGACGAGCTGAATTGCCATCATTACTGTTTCCGCAACCTCTATCCTTGGGCATGTCCACTTTCAATCCCAATTTCTTCCACAAAATATCTTGTATTTCTGCTTTTCTGCGCGAATATTCTTTTTTATCAACTTCGTTTGAGACTCTCCACTTTCTTATATTTTTCCTGTATGAAATATTTAAACAGCATTCCAAAATTTTAATTCAAGCGTGCAATGGACTTATGCCATGCTGCAGGGAGCCAGTAATTGGTAAGAAAACATCTGTCGCAATATTGGAAAGATCATTGAATTGTTTTGGTGTCGCGTGGCAAATTGGACATGACTGTGATGATGTTGTGTCAGTAAGTGCATTTAAAACTTTACCATCTATTAGAGTCATATGCAAAGAAAAATGTAAACGTATACGAAAATGTTGTACCTCAATTTCCAAGCACTCGAGCTTATTAATTTGTTCGTCCATTATTTGCTTTTGTGATTTAATAATTTCAGTAGTTTCTTTTATCCATTTAAGTGAAATTGGGCGACAAAATTTTTCAGATTGAGAAATAGCGTTGTTCCAGAAAATGGTCCCATTTGACGTTACTAATCTTAAAGGAATGCATGTACAAGCAAGTAAATTTGTATCAACTTTTTCTACACTTGATTCAGAATAAGGTTGTTTGAATGATGGAAATCCACTGGTTCCATCAAACCCCCAAGAAAAAATAAAAACAGCTTCAATGTCGCAAAAATTAGACTTCTGTGCATATAAAAGTACTACTTCTTGCTGCAACTCGGCAATTCTTCTGGCAGTATGATTTAAAAGCGCTTGAAGATCGCACTTAGCTTCATTCTCATTTATTTGAATGAATTCTTTTAGAGGTCTACATTGCTCTTTAGCTTCCTTTAATCGATCGTAAGGAGGCCAAACATCAGCTCCGCTTAATTTTGTTGCTAACCTTATATTTGTATAAACTGATTTTGAAAGCCCATTATCGATCAAAAAAGCCAGAGCTTCTTCAGGAGATTTCACAATAAGTGAAAGCGTGGCTTTACTGGATTGCTTTATTTTCACGCAATACTCTGGGTTTTCTATGATTTTCTTCAAAACCGAACTTAATTCGCACTCCTGAGACTTTATTGCAGCTTGTCGTGCCGCCAATAATATTTTTAGAGGATCGTTTTCACATTGCTGGCTTATTTTTGCAATTGCCCGCCGCTTCGATCGATCTGACATTTTTTCAAATTCAACACATGGGCGACCACGTTTCAAGGAAGAAGAATCGGAACTAGACTTTATTCTTAATTCTGGAATGAGAAACTGTGAATTAATCCATTCGACATTTTTCTCTGTAAATGATTTATTATTTTTTTTGGTTTTTTTGTATTTAACCTTTCTTTTAGAAATAAGAGACGCAACCATCTTAACTAAACGCTTAAGATCCTCAGAATGTACCTTATTTTCTTCAATTAGTAATTTATTTAAAATATATTTTACACCGCTTCCTTTTTCAGCATCATTGGCATCTAAAATTTCCTTCTTCGTGAATGTCGCCATTATAATGAAACAGCTTTGATTAAATTGCATTTAACAATGAGCCGACCAACTAAGTTTCGAATTTTCTGAAATTTATTTTTGATTTAATGCCTACTATGTTGTTAGAAGCAAAATTCTAGACATTTAAAAAAACCTTCCCCCAATCAGAATTACGTTCTCCCAACGATTTTTTTAATTTATCATGGCTACTTTGTTACTTTTGTAATGTAAACAAAAAAAACATTTCTATTGGCTGTGTAACGATTTTTTAAAAATATTTTTAATATATCAAAAATGACTCAAATCTGTCAATTCAGTAAAACGTTATGGGCATTTGAACATAGACACAGTACAAAAGCTGTTCAGAGCGCACATACGTTTTTACCGTTATCTCTGAAAATACTAAAAAGCGCACATTTGCGCATTAATAGGTAATAATAGATACTTCAAAGAATATTTTCATATTGAAATTTTGTTAATATCATGGAGTGCCAAAAGTTGCCAGCATTCGACGGCTAAAACTTTTTGGTAAAAAACAACATTTTAAGAATAAAATTAATTTTTTTTCGTCAAGTTCCTTTATTTCAAAGCTTTTTCAGTATAATCTGTGTTGGAATATTCTAACTGAATACAAAAACGTAAAATTTACCAAAAATATTTTGAGCGATATTCGAATTTCGCACTGTTTTTAACTATATGACCAAGTGCAAAAAAAGCCGAAGTATGAATGGTTATCGCCCTTTAATGGCAAAACTACTAAACGAAATTCTCTGAAATTTTGCTCATAGCTGCTCTAAAGTGTATAGATATCAAAAATATACTCCATTGGTCCCAGTTCCAAAACCGACTTTTGGCCACCTTTCTTGATGCCAGCCCATAGTGCGCTGTGCTGTGCGAATCGGTGCAGTATCAGGCCCATAAACTTGACAAATTTTTGCCGCTGCCTTCGTTGTATTTTTGCCTCTAAAGTAGTAAAAACGTAAAATATGACGAATTTCCTGTTTGGTGGACTCCATCTATGACGCGCTATAACTTAAGACTGAAACGTACGATCACAACACTGTCAAAAAAACACTTGTAGAACAGATTGTCCTTTTCAAATCGCCGTTTAGTGTGACCCGATGCAATAAGTACAACGCAAGATATGTTTAAATGTCGCGCTCAATTGACAAAATACGACATTACTTTTTCCCCAACCCAATATAATGGAAATATACTCGTATAAGGAGTTATGATGAAGTAACAGTTTGGAAAATGTCGTGATTCCTTTTGCCGAGAGGAGTTCTAGTACGGTGTTCATTTAATTCATGGTGCCGTTCGTTATTAAATTTGTACATAAGATTTCATTGCCTCTAGTGCAGTTATGCCCAAAAATTTTGTATAGCCGAGCAAGACTCAGATATTGAAAAAATTGTATAATTCTATGTAAACGTGTGTGTTTTTGTGTAAATTTTTCTGCAGCTGTAACTAATTGTAGAATATAAGCGATTTCGATTGTTCTTTCTGCAGGTTAAATGCAAAAAAAATGAAGCACCTAATTCGCGCTCCCATTCGTAATTCGCTTTTTCGCTAATTCCCTCTTTCATTCGTAATTCACTTCTCAATTACCCTTTGAATTAAGTAATTAACAGTACAAAGTATAGTATAGATTTTAGAGCGAATTATTTCATTTGTAAGTACATAACCCAGTAGCAATTGCCCAGCGAAAATTTATCGAAATCGCAAATATATCAAAATTAGCTGTCTGACACAAACAAAAGAGTAAACCAAAACAAAAAACTAAGTTAACAAAGCCTTAAAGCCGTAAAGGCTGTAAGCATGAGTCCGGAGTTGAAATTCTTTTAAACCATAAAGCAAAAAAACCCAGTTCAATATAGGGGAGCCCCGTGTCGGATAGACGTATATTGTTTTTTTTTTTTTGTTTTCCTCGTTCACTCTTCTCGGGAACATAGGGCCTCGACAAGGCTTGTCTTGCGTTGGTTTCGTTAATCTATTTGATTTCTGACACCTACGATTAGCCTGCCGCTACCAGTCCTAAGTGGTGGAAATGCCCACCTGTCGATGCGGAACAACACCTTCTTACTGCTTGGAGTGCCATTTGTGTTTCACATTTTTCTGGCAGAAGGATCGCACAGATGGTTGAGGACTTCGCTAAATTTGGTGTGTCTGCGCTATCACCGCGGTCGCCCGCTTCCTCTTGCTGGCACCACTGAGGCAACTGTTTGCTTTTGCTTGTTTTAGCAACCACAATGCAAATAATGCGCTGACTATTGTGTGGGAGTAAGGATGGGAAGGCTAAGTTTTTGCTTTTGAGGCATGAGATTTTTTTGTTTTTAGAAGCAGGGAAATTAGGTAAATTTGGAAAAGTGCGAGGACCGTGCTTTGGTGGCACTCGCACCCACAACCTCTGGGATGGCAGGCTAGTGTACTTACGCAAGACTACCGAGGCCGCTTGTAGGCACGCTTTAAATCAAATGTGAGGAACATCTCTATCCTCCAATGCTATGCTCCAGTGGACGGTGCGACTGATGACTAAAAAGACGACAGTCAGCTAAACGCAGTTTACGACTCCCTCCCCCCAAGCCTATATATTTTTTGCCATGGGAGATCTGAACAAAAAAGTTGGTACCTATAACACCACGTTGGAACACGTTATAAGTACAGAGGGGGGCTGGGTATTTGCAACGGCGAGCGATTTGTCGATGTTTGCAATTCAAAGAGTTTGGTCCTTGGAGTTACTCTCTGTGAACACGAAGTGCTCTGCAAATCAAATGGACTAAATTGCGATGAGTCACACACATAACAAGTGCCTGCTTGACGTGCGAAACGAGCGGGGAGCTGGTATTGGTTTGACCGCATAGAAGTACGGTAATATCGAGCGGATAAAGAACCTTGCTGTAAAAAACGAACACCATCGTGCATTACCTAGTGATGCAAATAAACCCACGGAAGCGCACTGGGATCAAATCAAAGCCATTATAAAAAGTTTTGCAGATAAAACACTCGGCTCTATCTCTCGAGGAAAAATGTCATGGATGAGCGATGAAACCTGGAATAAAATAAGCCTACGCAAAGCAACTAAGGAAGAAACCGTGAACAGCGCAGATCGGAACGGCGCGCAAGCTAAGCAGATGGAAAAACAATGCCGCAGTTTGCAGAAAAGTGTCCAACGAGCTGTGCGCAGAGATAAAAGGCAGCATGTCAGCGGTCTAATTGACAAGGCTAAAAATGTGGCCAGAACTAGTGACTCTCACACGCCGTTCAAAATCACTAAAAAGCACGTTGTCGGAAGCATTGCTGATAAAAGATGCATACGGAAACCTCTTTATCACAACTAAGCCTGAGGAACAATGAACTGAGCTTAACAATGAGCTTGCCCCCTCTTTGAACCAGCTGCCCATATGTAGCGATACCATCGAAATAAACTCTAGGATAAAAACATTTCCACCAAGTTTGGCAGAAATCAATGCCGTTCAATAGCGTAACTTCCGAATGGAAAGGCAGACGGTATAGATTGCATACCTGCTGAGCTATATATAGTAAAAACGACCCTGTGTTCTCTGCAAAAATTCTATCGTCTATAATAACATCCACATGGGAGAGTTATTCCCGAGAGAATGGAAAGAGCGCATCATAGTGAAGCTTGCTTAAAACGGTGATCTTAAAAACTGCAACAATCTGAGGGCTATCTGAATGCTTCCTCCTGATTTTCGTAGTGGCTTCTCTTGTGCCGACCAAATTAACACACTTAGGATTATCATCGAGTAGTGCGTCGAATTTAATTCAAAACTAAACCTGGTATTTATCGGTTGTATTCTGTCCCCAATCCTGTTTCTTCTTGTAATCAAAGATGTCCTGAGATACCTTGCTCAGGTATTTGACATACGCCGATGACATATGCTTGTTTACATACAAGCTTTTCGACCTAAAGTTACTAAGTCAAGCCATGCAGAAGAAATTGCAAATAACCGGCCTCAAAGCCAATGGTGGGAAAATAAAAGCATTGTACCTCAATGGCACTGTATCGGAGCCATTGGTAGTGGGTGCGCAGCAGTTTGAAAACGTTGATTGATTTTGCTACTTTGGCTGCATGGTCACTACAGACGACGGTTCTGAAGTGGATGTTGAATGCAGAATTAGCAAAATAAAGTCGGTCTTTGGCATCCTCGCTTCAATGCAGCAAAACAATATCATCGACCTTCGCACAAAGATACGCGTATACAGTGTTAAGTCAGTGCTTCTGTATGGATGCAACACCTGGAAAGTAACTGTGGCAATTACGAAAGGACTACAAACATTTATCAACCACTGTCTTTGGCGCATCTTGCGAATCTCCTGGCCGCGAACAATAACCAACGCTCACAGCAACCGAAATACGACACTCGAATTAGCAGTGGATCGGCCAAACGCCGAAAAGCGACGACAACGGTGCTAAAAAGTCCCTGCGTTGGAGTCCTTTTGAGCAAACCAGTCGTGGCATTGGCTGACCTGGCGACGCTCTGCAGATGCAGAAATGAAATCTCTCGGCCTATCATGGAACGAATTGAGCTCCCTAGCATATAACGGTGTACGTTGGCGAAAGGAACTGGTTGACGCCTTTTGCTCCAAATAAGAGTTAAAGGAACCTTCCTATACATATAATCTAAATAATTGGCGCGTACACTTCTGTTAGGTGTTTGGACGAGCTCCTACTCGTATTTGTGGTGAGAGTATTGATGTTGTTCCACAAATGGAGGGACTTACTGTTTTAAGCCGACTTTGAATGGCAAATGGTTATCTTATGAGGAGCTGATTTATGGCAGAAATACACTCGGAGGTTTGCCATTGAATGCCCAACGGCGGCCGCAACTAGAAACAACTTTTTTTAACATTTTGATGTTTGATGCACAGAGATTGGAGTCTACGCACTCCCGAATCATGGTCACGCACCAACCCATTCGGCAACGGTGGCGCTAATATTATATATGTAGATTATTAACTTCTTAAAGTTTAACCCGAAAGGTAAGTCTTTTGAAAAGTGAATATTTTCATAAAATATCTTTTTATAACTATTTTGGCATCGCACTCTATCCTTCTGCGAGACAAACACTCAGCTGATCAACTTTCGTTTAACTAAAAACTGAAAAACAAGAACAAGATAGAGTAGTTGCCAAGTGAGCGGTGTAATGCGCAAATTAGTTAGTGAGCGCACTACGTGCCGCAACTCAACGGCCAACCGAATAGCCAGAAAAAGGACGGTTCGACTATTCGAATAGCACCAGTCGGCTAATGTTGTATTAGAATAACTCGTTTAACTTGTCGTCAATCTTATTTTGTAGTCTACCTTCAGAAGAGTTGTCCTTTTCTTCAGAAACAAATACAATTTCAAGAAAAGAGAAACATTAAAAAAATCCCTACCGCTACGAGAGACATGTAAGAGAGAGCACACTGCATACAAATTACTCAAAATCCTATTTACACATCATCCAGGTACATATAGTATGTATATATCTAAATGTACTTGCATACGCGGGTATAAAATCAAGAGCCCTAAGTGAGTGCTAGTCATTTTCGGTTGTCGCACAAGTCTGGATGTGTCCATCAGAACAATTAAAGTAATTTTCTTCCACTTCTTGGTGCATTGAAATATTTTGAATTTGTGAAATGTCAACATACATATTTAGTTTTAAAAATGTACTAAATTATAATAAAATGATGTTTTTATTTTCGTTTATTACAGGTGGCGCTCGTAAATCGTATCATTAGTTGACTAGACTCCAACGCAACTTTTTATTCTAAAGTTACCTGTAATCAACTTACACAACATCTATAAACACATCCATATATAATATGTACTTATATATTAAATTAAAATAATTTATTATATATATATATATATATGTACGTTAATTTATAAGTTCCATAAAATTGTATATGCTAGTGATAGTAGTTTTAGAAAAACAAAATTTTTTTACGACATTTGCATTTACATATCAAGAACTAACAGGGAATAAAAGAAATGCCAGCTGAAATGTTGGTACATGGTATTCCTGTCTTTGTACAAATGGATTCACTTGATTTATTGATTATCTTTTGTTGGCTAATTTGTGCTATTCTATTCCTTCCAATCTTGTTCTTTCTATGCGTCTACTTACCTGAATTACCTGTTAGATATATAAAACACATCCGATCAATGAGTTAAAAATATGCTTGTGTATACAAATCTACAACTGTATTTAAATGTAAGCAATTAATTATTAAATTTTGTATAGTATTGTCTACTAAATAAGTTTTAATGCGACTTGTATTGCAATAAATATCTATGGAAATCACAAAATTTATGTTTTTATTCACTTATTGAAGTTCATTGACTTTGTCATGAATGCACTGATAAGTTGAGAAGTTGTTGCTGTTGTTGTAGCAACATAAACATTTATTTATTATTTTATTTATCAAACACACAACCAAAATTTATTTTACAGTGTTTGAACTTACGAATACTATCCTTAATAATACAGAGGAAATATAATATTGGCCGGATATAAATCCGGGTAGTTCCAGTAACGTAGAACCAACTGTTGTGGGAACGGATAACTTGAAATTTATTGGGCCTTTTTCAAGGATTTGGAAAATGTCCTTTAATCCTTTTCTCTATAGGAATTTTAGTAGAATAGTTAATTATTTATATTTATAGGTCAGAATATTTGCTTAGACACTAAAAAAGAGATTCTTCAAACAAACCAATAAAGAATATACGGCAATGATCTTAAAGATCGTCTGCCGGAATATGCAATATATTTTTAGCGCATCACGTAAATTCATTTACAATTAATTCTTTGTGCTTTCAAGCACCAGTTAGCTTTTTGCAAGAACCCTCACATGCACCATTTAATACATTCACTACATCATAATGTGACAAAGTTGTTTTTTGGAAATTTGCAATACGGAATTGTGATAATATTAGGCATCGTCCAATAAAATGTTCAACGTCTGCTTTTTCATTTAGATTGCAGAGTGTACTATTATTGTTTTATAAAAAAAATAGTAATTGGCGCGTAAACCTTTGTTAGGTGTTTTGCAAAGCTTCTCCTCCTAGTTGTGGTAATCACCATTGGAGGCGATACACATATGCCAACGTTTTTTTCAATCATCATAGCATTTCTGGAAGGCCGATTTCGGTATGGATTTTAGTTCCTTCTTCGAATTCTCTTTTATGACTTCAATTGTCTCAAAATGTTTTCCACGGAGCGGCAACTTGAGCTTGGGAAACAGGAAAAAGTCACATGGAGCCATATCAGGCGAATACGGTGCTTGCGGAACGATATTAACAATATTTTTGTTCAAATAATCGCGAACAAGACGTGATGTGTGAGCTGGTGCATTATCGTGATGTAAGAACCATGACTTGTTGTCCCACAATTCCTTCCTTTTAAGACGAATGTTCTCGCGCAAACGCTTTAAAACGTCTAAATAATATTCAGCGTAAACCGATCGGCCTTGCGGAAGGAACTCCGAGTTCACCACACCTTCGTAATCGAAAAAAACAGTCAGCATAACCTTAATTTTTGAGTGACTTTGGCGTGGTTTTTTGGGTTTCGGCTCCTCCGGGGAGCGCCATTCCGATGATTGTTGGGCTGTTTCGACGTCATACTCATAAACCCAAGTCTCGTCACCAGTTATGATGTGCCAGATGTCCGTATCAGTCATGGCGAGCATTTCCTTAGCGACAGTTTTGCGTTGTTCTTTTTGAAGAAAATTCAACAATTTTGGAACAAGACGCGCGGACACTCGTCTCATGCCCAAGACATCATGAATAATAGTATGAAGGGATCCATTTGATATGCTCAGCTCACTAGCTATCTCTCTTTCGGTCACACGGCGATTTTCAAGCAAAATTTCCTTTACTTTTCCGATGTTTTTGTCGTTTATTGATGTTTCTGGATGACGTTCATGAGGCAAGTTTTCAACCGATGTACGGCCCTCTTTGAACGATTTGTACCACTGGAAAACACGTGCAAGCGATAGAGCAGAGTCCCCATAGGTCCACTATTACATTGGCGCCAGACTCGTCATTGAAGAAATATGGGCCGATTCCTCCAACCCATAGGTGGCACCAAACGGTTGTTTTCAGTACATAGATGTAATGGCTGCTCTTGAATGGCTTCGGGTTGCTCTTCAGCTCAAATTTGCTTATTGGCGTAGCCATTAAGCCAAAAATGGGCCTCATCGCTGAACACCATAAGTTGACCTGAGCGCGCGATGAATACTTTTCACAGAGCGTCGATTTTCGTAATACAATCGTACGATTTGCAAACGTTTCCATAATATAATGTCAATGAATACTGAAAAAATTATGTATTTGGTTTGACAGTAGTCCCGCGTGATCTGTAAAAAAACCCTATTGGAAAAAGTACCTCCAATCTGATCACCCTTTATATACTCATAATTTAGATGTTGCGCAAGAGTATATACATACATAAGTAGATGTGCCCACTTTTCATATTCGTTTCCAACGTTATGGCATATAGATAGGCGAGCATTCTTGTGATTTCTTTAACAGAATAGAGTTGGAGCATGTCTACGTCTTCAAATAGAGTGTAGCCCCATATTTGAGCGGCATAACTTTGAGGGGCTGGTGAACTTATGCAAATGTTTGCTAAAGTATTAAGCTTTATAAGGTGTTTTTGAAAGCTTGTTTAAGGGGTCAGTATTAATCCCAGATAGCAATACTCATTTGTAGTTTTTATATTTATGTACACCTTTAAATTGCCAATTTTTGCGACGCGATAAACACCATTATTGCTGATTTCTCCAAACTCACCTCCATAATCTAATACCAATTGTTGAAGTAAACCTTTAACTTGTTTATCATTTTTTGTAACACGTCAACTTCATCTGCCATTATCACTACGTCAACTGCATATAACAGCACTATAATATTAGGTCACCTACTAACTCTTCATTGTTTGCCATTTAAGTACAATGTAAAAGAAAGCGGCGACATCAAACACCCTTGTCTAACTCCTGATAGGGTGTATTTATAAAACTCTTTCTACTTTCCTCTTTTCAAAAAATTGACAAATTTAGTGGATAAACCAATTTTATGCAGCTTGCAGGAAAGCAGATGCCATGGTACTTTATCAAAGTCTACAAAGAAAAAATTCACCTATTTTCACAAAATTTCAAATTCACCATTGTTGGCTGTGCAATTTTTTTTTGTGTTTATTGAATCTGAACCCATGCCTTTGCCTTTGCGTATCTGTGCAGTACATTGCTCTAGTACAGTTATGCCCAAAGATTTTGATGTATATGCCGGTGTACGAGTATATGTGCGTATTTTTATGCACATTTTGCTCTGCCTAGGGTTTAAGTTATTTCAATAGCCCCTCAAGGCCGATGAGGTTTACTACCTGCACGACGTAAACGACATCTGTGGCAACAATTTTTATGTATTTGGGGCAGGAAATAGTTGCACTAATTACCTCATTATTTGTAAAAACCAGGCATTTCTTTAGGCTTTTCCAGTAATTCGCTAGTCTCTATTTCAATATTTAATAGCTGCTACCATTAAGCCATACTCCAATTTAAAAAAGAATTATAGACATATGTATATGTAAATAAATCATAAAAAAATAGTCCAGATATCAATAGATTTGTCCTTCATGTATGGCATAGTTTTTTAATGTAAATGTATATTGGTTATATTTCAGTGTAGCACCTCAAAAACGAATACAGAAGTTCATTACTACTACTTTTTTTACTACTGCTCTGAGGTACTACATAGCAGTAACGAAAGGTAGCTTGAAGCGGAGAAAAACAGTTGATCCCGTGTTTTGCGCTACCTGCTCCACTACTCATCTGTTCAAAATTCCAGTTTCTATTTTACACAAACTTGAAAGAAGTTTAATAATTTATAAGTGCAATAAGTAAAAGTAAAGAAATAAAATCAAGTTGATATTTGCTACATTTATTTTCAATCCAACCTGTTAAAGAAAACTAGGAAAATTGCGATTCACGTGGAAAGCACTAACACAAAACATCCTACTTGAGTTGATATAACCAGTTTGAGTTGCATAATGTTGAAGGCTTATTCTTTCCGACCTAATTAATATATCGTAATAGCAACACCAGCAGACGTGATTGGTTTATTGCATCCAGGATAGTTAAGGGGGAAACGATAAGGTTCGCCTTCTCGTCATTCGAAAACTTTAAGTCAACAGGATCCGATGGCATTTACCCAATCATGCTCCAGCGAGGCAGAGAACAACTAATAAAGACTTTGAAAAGAATCTTTACGGCATGTCTTGTGCACGCTTATGTTCCACAATTGTGGCGTTTGGTGAAAGTTGTATTTGTCCCAAAGCCAGGCAAGAACAGCAACGCTTTACCAAAAAGTTTCAGACCTATAAGCCTGACATCGCTTATGCTTAAGGGTCTCGAACGTATGGTGGAAAAGCACATTAGGACGAAGGTGATAAGTCGAAACCCTCTCAACGTCAGACAACATGCTTATCAAAGTGGGAAATCTTGCGAATCGGCTCTGCACGAGTGCGTTAGCATTATCGAAAAAGGTTGGAAACAAGAGAGTACACTCTTGGTGTGTTTGTGGACATTGAAGGAGCTCTTCTATCAGAAGTCAGTGGAAGAAATCATTCTCAGATGGATCCACCCTATGCTATCCAAAAGACTGCTTACCATGGATAGAGAAATCGATGAAGGAGTCTGGGTTGAGAAGAGTTGCCCACAAGGCGGTGTACTCTCTCCCCAACTTTGGTGCTTCGTGGTGGACTCTCTTCTTAATGATCTGCAGGAAATTGGACACATCCAAGCCTACGCAGACGATGTGTGCTAATTAATCTCAGGACGATCACTTAAAGTTATATGCAATAAAATGCAGGTAACTCTAAATAAGATTGAGTATTGGTGCGAATTGCATGGTCTTTCGGTGAATCCTACAAAAAGTACCTTAGTGCTTTTCACTAGGAAACGCAATATGGAAGACCTGTTACTACCCACATTGAAAGCGGTAACACTGCAACTGTCTTCTGAGGTTAAATATTTAGGAGTAATCCTAGATAGCAAACATACCTGGAAGAAGCACGTCGAGCAGAAGGTCTCTCGAACACTAAAAGTCTTCTGGCAGTGTAAGAGAACCTTTGGCAAGACATGGGGTCTAAGACCGGCGATAGTACACTGGCTGTACATCACCCTGATTAGACCCATTATTACATACGCCTCTGTAGTATGGTGGAAAGCTGCAATGGTTAATTCCAGAGTAAAACCCCTAAGGCTACAGAGAAGTGTGTGCTTGGGTATGACATCTGGTGCTGCCCTTAATGCCTTACTTAGACGAAGACACTAAGTACTCCTATGCCACAGGACAGACGGCCACGGTATTCCTTACGGAAGTCTATGCCATCTTGAATGTGGCGTACTGGCTAATTGAGAAAAAGTGGCGGGGCAACAGTATTGGTATTTGGAGTGACAGTCAAGTTGCACTGAAAGCCCTTGCTAGCCCACGCTGTTCTTCGTAGTTAGTCGGTGAATGTAAGACAAAACTGAACAGTATTGCAAAACACAACAAAGTTAGTCTTATTTGGGTGCCTGGACATTGTGGTATTGCAGGGAACGAGTTAGCTGATAAATTGGCAAATGAAGGCTCTGCAAGTATGCCACTAGGCCCTGTACCCTTTCTAGGTGTCAATTCCGCATCAATTCAACTATGAATTGGAGGATTTCATGAGGTCTACCCACAGAGGTCGTTGGTCTGAGTTGAACTCGTGCAGAGTAGCCAACTGCTTTGTGAAAGAACCAAACAGGAAAACAGCGACCTTTCTCTTAAAACTCAGCAGGAAGGACCTGAGAGTACTGGTGGGTGTAATCACAGGGCACAACGTCTGTGGTCAGCACATGGCTACCATGGGGGTCGTGAACAGCCCTATATGCCTAACCTGTCTTGAGAATGACGACACTGCAGAGCATTTTCTCTGTAGCTGCGATACACTGAGTATGGACAAAGTTCATATTCTTCCTCTTCCTGACCTCAAACTAATTTATCCGTTTTTACCATCCACCTTTATCTTTCCTATCTCTATTCTTTCTACTAATATCTATCCGAGTGTAGTACAATGGTCTACTGACTGAGTGCTTGGACTTATCCAACGACCCACAAATCTAATCTAATCTATCTAATAGCATTGACGGACGGCGGCGTTAATCAAGATTACCGGGCCAGCTAAACTTATTAAAATTGTAGTGTGACAGACGGTTTTTATGCGGATTAGGATTAGGGAACAGTTAATTCCTTTTGTTTTGTTAGCATAAGATGGACCGCAGGCAAAATACTAAAAATTAATTATTTATTTACAAAAAATCTTAAATTGGGACTTCTCAAACTGCCCCGAAATATCAAAACAATTAAAATAATTTCGAACGTGTTAGTACAAACTTGCATTGCATACAGTCTTTGTTGTTCTTCTCTTCAAGTTTGATTATTTTTCATTCACAATAGATATTAACTGTCGTTTTTCGGCAGTGCTGTTATTGAAAATACCCCAAATCTGCTTAAATTATGAGAATTAGGTGTAACAGCGGCCGCCGTAGCCGAATGGGTAGGTGCGCGACTACCATTCGGAATTCACAGAGAGAACGGCGGTTCGAATCTCGGTGAAAACACCAAAAAATTAAGAAAAAACATTTTTCTAATAGCGGTCGACCCTCGGCAGCCAATGGCAAACCTCCGAACCTCCATAAAAATTAATATGTTGAATGAAATAAAAGATTTGAAAAATCATCTCAGCCCCACCCGAAGCAACGAGTAAACGATACAGATATAGGTTAGCTCAATTATTTATTTATTTATTTTGCACAGAGTGGACAGTGTCTTATTGCGCTCGACGCAGAAGAGCTCTGAACCTATAAGAGCAGTTGATGCTCGTTGTTTTGCAAATTTGTCAGCAATCTCAAAATCGTTCATCGCATCAGTCAGTCAATATCAGAGCGACGTGGAACGCAACATTGTGAAGTGAGCCGATTGTTGGGTTATTCAAAACCGGTGTGTTTATTGAGAAGAATTTTCGTAGCAGGCGCATTTTTCTTTTAGGAGCATTTGAAGATCAAATAACCCGCATTATCAACCGTTCTACAAAACTAGGACGAAAACGATGGTAATCTGGCTTCGATTCATGCACTTGTTGTATTTTGTAGATACGTAAAATTTTCCCCGTAGTCGAAGGACAAATGCCAACATGTTGAGAACTACAACGAATCGACATTTCGGCGTCTTCTTCAACACTTCGCTTTATGAACTTAGTGAACAGATCTTTTTTTGTTACGGCATTTAGCTATTCATCATGACTTGCCAAACCTTACTGAACAGAAATGTCAACACAGTTTGCCATTCTCAGCTGTCAAACCATGGTTATTGATATCGATAGTTCTCATGCAGCTGAAAAAACACCTATACTATTGATGCTATTCGATAGTAACGCAATTAAGTAAAAAATGAGATACTTCGATAGAGCCATCGATAGTTTAGCAGCTCTAGTGGGGAGCCCCTAAATCGAGGCGCTGTTTTCCTATACTTTCTATTTTGTACCCTTAACATTTTCCGGAAAAGTAAACAACAATAAAAACCACTCTAATGCGGAGAGGTATTGGATTCGAAAGAGAAGAACTCACGCTAAACTCTAAAATAAGGGCTGAGTTATTTAAAGCTGTATTTTTGCGGCCGCCGTAGCCGAATGGGTTGGTGCGTGACTTTCATTCGGAATTCAGAGAAAACCTTCGATATTGGACTAATCCGATTAAATTTGTGTAATGGAGCGCTAGGCCACTTGCTTTCAATTCTACCTTATTGAATTTTAGTGTGACTATGTATTTTGGTAATTTTTTTTAATATTTATGAAGTAATTTTCGAAATATGAATTCCACATATTTTCATATAAAATAAAACTGATAAGAAGACGAAACTAGTACAATATATATTTTTGGAACAATATAATACCTACGAACAAATAAACGAAAATGGAAGAAGCAGAACAGGAAAAAGATATCGATTATTTCCATCCTATACGCATGAATACGTTGGGTATACCACAAGAGCACGACCTCTTGTTGGCTTATGATGTATATCGACCCGCGTTAGAAACTCGTGCATTAAAGTCCGAATCGGGACGCACCATGTATGCAGAGTACTTCATCGAGGATATAAAGTTAGGCCCATTGAGGGATCTTTGTACACGCGCCTTAAGCTCGGCATACACGCCGGATCAAGTTTTACTGGGCAATGATCCGCTAAAAATTCGTTTGTACTATGATTCACTGAGTTTGGATCTACCGTTGGAGGAAAGCTATAATATCACGGATGAGAAATATTGGCGTCGCTTTGTATTGGCCAAGAATAAGGATGCGACTTTAGCATTTAAGAAAGAATATAACTGGCGTAGTCTTGGACTATCGATGAAATTTGTGGAATTAGTAGAAGCTTGCCCGGCGGAATATTGGCCCGAAGATGAAATGCAGCCGATAGCAATGCACATTAAGGATCATGTTGAAGAGATGCACATACGAAGCTTACAATCAGTTTCAGAACGTTTTTTCAAAGAACGAGTTCATTTAGATGAATCTGATGAATCAGAGAGCGATTCGACTGACGTTGAATCGATGACGGCGACGCCCCGTTCAATCCAGACTTCATGGGACGAAATGGGTGAGGAGGAGGGTGAGGGAGATGATAAGGAAGGGGGAAAAAAACGTAGTACAATTAAACAGGATGATGAGGAAGAAAGAGAAGTAGAAATAGAGAAATCAGAAGCTGAAAAGGAATGGGATCGCTTACATCAGGACATACTGGAGGAGCGTAGCGAAAGAACACGTATATTAAGGGAAGCGCAAGAAAAGCGGCGCGCAGAGCGTGCTGAGCGTGCAGAAAAACGGCAGGCTCAAGAATTACTAAAAGCAAAAACTATGTCTACAGTTGAAGAACCAATACCTGGAAAAAAGAAAAAAAAATTTAGGCCAAAAGGCGTGTTGGATATACAGGTTGAAGAACCCGAAGATGATGGCGAGGATTTGATTAACGATCGGCGAAATTTAGAACGCGCGCTTAAGATGATTAAACTGGTGGATTATCCAATGCGACTTTGTCATCATATTAATTTAGGTTTTCTGCGTTTTTTCGAAAATCTAGTCAACTTCACTATAGAGTTTTGCGGCCCAGATATGCAGCGTGATTTTCATGAACGACATTTGAAGTTTTCATATGTCGATATGCAGAACTTGGCTTTGTGAGTTGAGCATTGGAGTCATAAATATGCATAGATATCATACAAATGTTTTAATTTGAATATTTTTTTCTCAATAGCGGTATATCGTTTCTACAAAAGTTAAAAATTTTCCGACTACGGTCCAGCCAGATGGATGGCCAGAAGTTATATATTATCAGCAAGGCACTTAAATGTTTACAAAGTATTGAAATAATTGATTTCGGATATGATCACTTAGAGGACGATTGTGGCCTGGGCTTATATGAATTGTTTCGCCATACCAAATCAATAAAATCGCTTGAACTTGAACATAATTTGATTGGACAGCGTGCTATGCACTTTTTAGCAATTGGTATCAGCCGCTATGGTGGGCAACTGGAATATGTTGGACTGGATGGTAATCTGCTAGGTGATGAAGGTCTACATGAGCTTAGCAGCAAAATTCTTGGAACACAGCACGTTGCTCGTCTGAGACTTCGAATTGCACAGCTTACTGAATCGGCGATTATATGTTGCATTGCAAATGAGTTACTAAAACATCCACCGCTCCAATATTTGGATATACGTACTGTGCCGATAAGTCGGGTGGCAGGCGTTGAAATACTGAAGGTACTGCAATTCAATCAAACTTTAATGCACTTTGATGTACGTGATTGCCGATTGGACCCTGATCTTGGATTGGATATAGTTTTAATTATGAAGCGAAATCAATACATCGCCGAAAATCCCTACTTGAATGACCCAACGTTATCTGCAGACAAGATTGAGGAATTTGTAAATCGCGTAAAGTGCGACAATCCATTGAATAGTGATATAATGGGTAGTTAGTGTAAAACTTTTGTATCTCTTTGCTTTTAGAAACCCGCTGCTACTGCGCGCAACAGATGCTGTGAAAAAACGTGCTGAGTGTTTAAAGAATCGCCCACCCGAATTCATACCAAATGTCGATTTATTGCAAGACGAACAACATCCAGACAATGCAGCTGAAAGCATAACATCCCTAGATAAGTTAATTCCAAAGACACAGCCAGACTCGGAACAAGAGAAGCTGTCTATAACACTGACTGACGGTAGTAATATTTTACGACCTACCCCCTTCGTTTACGATCCGACCACTTTTACGGAAGAAGAATTCCACGAGCATGTCTTTTTGCCGGGACCTGCTGAACGTTATTACTATTATAATCTGTCACAAAAGCAACAAATAAGTACAGGAGCTGAAAGTGAGTTTGTTGTTGTGATATATTTGTGTGTATTAGAACGTACGCCTCTGTTAGGTGTTTGAGCTCCTCCTCCTTTACTTTGTAGTGTGTGTTTTGATGGAGCGAGCTACAGTTTTATGCCGCCTCCGAATGACAGATGGTTATTTTTATGACGTGGCTTGTGATGGTAGATGGTAGATGGTAGATGCACCCAGTGGGTTTCGAACCCTGGCCCTACCGTATGGTAGCCACACACCATACCATTCAGCTGCAACAGTCCACGCTATTATTGTGATCTTGTAATATTTTAGGACCGTTTGCTGAATGTCTAATTAAGCCCTTGTTTAAACAGAATTTTATTAGAAGCTGCATAATATTCGGTAAGGTGTTTTTTTCAATGTCCGTCAATGAGCGTGTTTATTCACCGATTTCACTCATTTCAATTCCAAACTACCAAGGTTCATTCAAATATCTTACTTTTCGCTTTTCACTAACGGGCTGCTTATGGATAAATGCATGGACGATCGTACATAGATCTGAACATTTTGGTATACTCGTATATGTGTCTAAACCTTTGTCGATACTTTTATGCCATTACATACACTCGTTATGTGAAAAAAATTATAATACTCTTGGACACAAGTGCGTAGGTATAGAAATGATCCGAATTGTAGAAGAATCCATTATGGGTTTTCTAACAAGACTTGTCTAGAGGTTTTTGTCTAAGTACACATTCCAGTGCCATCTGACCCGGTTGCTATCTTTCTCCTGAGTGGAAATGTGCATGGAAAGAAACAAGATTTGAGTTGATTTAAGCTATTAAAGGGTTAGTGGCATACGTCCGAAGCAGTTGACAAAAGAAGGCATCAATTACTGTTTTGTACCATGAAACATACGCCCTAAGCCTGGTAGGCACAGGGGAAGGTTATATAAGTATCATATATTGAAAGTAATGAAATCGAACTACCGCCTAGTTATTTAATAACCACATCTCGTATAAAAACAAAAAAAGGGATGTGTTTGTATTGCTTGAATCTTTCACTACATTGTAATGTTAAGAGAAAATCATCACAGCAGCTACTCCTCCTGGTTTCTTGAGTCTAATGCTCAGATATCTCACCTCTCTTTGTTTAACTCAAGTCGCAGAGATATTGTATTAACCGCCTGCTAAATTTCATCATCGAAATGGTTACCGAGGCCGTCAGTAGCCATCTTTCGATAATTTGCCTGTGCCTACACCTTTTCCTGCTTTTTTCTACAACAGTGGACGAATTCAGGATTCACGTCTAAGTGAGCCCTCTTATTTTATGCATAATTTTAGGTACAAGCTTTACCTTTACATTCCTGCATGCATTCCAAACAAATACATACACATTTATACATATATTTCATAGAATTCGATTAATCGATAACTAAAACAATTATAAAATTTCTATAGCAACTCCATGCTTGACGAAAAATGCTTGAGTTCAATGGAAAACAATAAACGGAGTCGTCTAATATAGAAAATGAATAAAGAACGTTACGAAAACGCACAAAATGAGCAGTCAAGGCAAACAAACAAGAAAATGTGTGAAAATATTTACTGAGAAATGAAAAGTCAAAAATTTATATTGGATTTTTTTTTAATTTGAAAAACTGCAACTTTCAAAATATTGTAATATTTTCAAAATTTAATAAACCCGACGCGCATCCTTATTTGCTTTTGTGTGGGTGTGTGTGTGCTTTATAACGGTAGTAGAGAGTGAAACTGTTTTGGACAAGTGCGGATATTTTTGCGATATATATATTTTTTTTATATAAGTTTAGTAAATGATTAGGGCAGCTGCTACTGAAACCGTAAGCCTTTGAAAGCATTATGCCAAACAAGCAGCAGCAACGATTTGCTGGAGGAGGTGGCGATAAGAAGAAGAACTCAAAAATGAAGGTAATGCATAAGCACATATATTTACTATACATATGTATGTAAATGTAGCGGCCATGTTGAATATGAATTTTTCTTATTTACACAAATGTAAATGACAAAGGTCAATTACGAAGTTTCTTGTTTATTTGTTGCTAGTTATATTTACATTTGGCAACAATTTTAACTTTATATGCATACACATTAGGGTGTGTAATTTTTTTTTCGACAGATTCGGAGTCCATATTAGATTAGAAGAAAAGAAGTTCACTAGAGCATAGCTCTAAAGTCAATTTTGAATCACCTTAATACGAAGTTATGGTGAAAATCAATATTAACTAAGGTATTATGGTATATAGTACATCAAATAATTTTTTTAATTTCATTTATTAAATGCCTTTTGTCATACATAACATGCAGTATTACATTTAATTAAAATTTTGAAAATATTACATCTACAGGAACTGCCTATTGAGTTCATTACTTAAAGGATACATTTTGAATCTTTGTTACACATCATAAGCCTAAAAGTTTTAAATCTTCGTGAGACGTTGGTGTGGTGTGAAGGGTTAGGCGCCCGAGGATTTTGGATGGTTAACAAGTCTGTTGTTATATCTTATGCTGATGTTGGCAATTTCTTCGTGTACTGATAACACTCCAAGATCACGATGAACTATATTGTTTCAGACAAACCATTTGTATGAAGTCAAGATTTGATTTTGAAGCTGCGCTCCAGATTTGCACCCCGTATGCCCATGTTGGTCTCAGTATTGCTTTGTATATGAGAAACTTATTGGTCAGCGAAAGCTCTGATTTATGGCCAAGTAGGCAATAAAGGGAACGACGTTTTTTCCAAGCTGCTTCCGCTTTGAAAATACATACATATATATGATATCGCCACATAAGGCGTCGATCAAAATGAATGCCTAAGTATTTAGCGTGGTTCGTTTGGGGTATTTTGTAGTTCTTAAGATGCATTGAGGGACAAGTATGGCTGTGTTCGTAAATGCAACATGACTTGCAGCATAAGCATCAGTGACAACACTGCAAGTTTGAAATTTGATGCTTCTTATACAATTTTTGACAATTTGCAAATACGTTTGTTTGCATTTTTGAACGCGTATAATACTAAAATGGAAATTTTGCTGAATCTAACACTAGACGAAATTTGTGAGCAAAGAAAAGATAGATTTTCTTTAAATTTAAGAAAAAGAAGGCTATTGAAGTCAAAGAGAAAAATGTTTAGTACAAATGTTTGTCTTTAAAAAGAAAAATACCTAAAAACCAATCGTTTATTAAGGGGTTCAACCAGTGTGACTGACAAAAAAACAGGTGGTTTTTGAAAATTTATTTTAAAAAAAGTTTTACATTGATTGTTTTAAAACTTTGTAAGTATATTAATATATAATTAAACTTCAAGTATAAATATTTTCAAAGGAAAATCTGGACTTTTCTTCTAATAATAGGGCATCTCTCGAAGGTCCAAAAAAAAAAGTTTCCCCACTGCTGCCTTTGTTACGGTCTTCAGAGTGCCTGAAATAAAAAAAAACAAAAAAGTCATTAAAGATGATGGTATCACGCGTTGATTAACGCAGGATTGTGGTGAAAAAACGAAATCCAAAAAAATCCCGCAGTTTTGAAAAAAGTATAAAAATTTAGCTTGAAAATGTGATAGTATTTCACATCGCAAATTTACAATTTTTATTAGATTGAAATATCGGAGGGTCATTCAATGTAAAAATGAATACTTAAAATGAGGAAACAAGATTCAAGTCGATCGTAAAATTAGTTTTTAAGTAACAGTGGCAGCAAATTAAGAAAACGCTATTTTGAGAAAAACGTTTTTAAAGAAAAAAATACTGATCTCACATTTATAAAACGATAAATATCATACCTAATCCTAATCTGCTATTCGAGGCCCATATAATTCACCTTCTTCTTCTTCAAAAAGTTGCTGCTTGCTTGCTGAAAAATATGAAAAAAAATTTTTTGAATTTTTCAAAGTTTCACACTGGTTGAGCCCCTTAAAACAATAAAGTCGTTTCCCGAGGACTATTTCTATTCCCATTCCCGAATGAATTGAGCCACTTTTAAAGTAAGGTTTTATAAGTTTTATGAAAATTAATAATTTATAGTTTCACTTTAACAATTTGCTGTTGGCGGAGTCATTGAGTGCCTTGTACCATAAACTTCGTCGAAGTCCTCAAAATACCTCCAGGATGTAGCTTCTCTACCGGAAGAATTATTTCTTTTCTTAATGCGCTTGTACGTTACCAAGAGATTTAAGCATTTTCTCTGCGATGTGGTGCTGTCCAGTCTTATATTGGGATTTACATTTTTAACTTCGGTCACAACTTTCTTCCACAATACATTTTTTTTCCTTCTACCCGATTTAAACTCGTCCTCCATATTCAACCGTATTCTCAGCAATAACTGTGTCTCCGCATTACTGAGATTTTCACTAACAATTTAAAAATGATAATTTATACAATTATTATTAACATAATTTAACTAAATTTCAATACAAAAATTAAAATAAAACAGTTTTGCTTACTTTTCATCAGACATCGTAGTTAAATGCAGTAAACAATTTTTTGATAGAATTATGAGTGACAACTGATAGAATTGTTGTCTTTTTGAACGCTTGATTATTGCAGTGCTGCAATATTGGCATTTCTGAACGTTCTGTTTGTTATGCAATTGTAGTTTGCGCGTCATGTTGCATTTACGAACACAGCCTATCCTTGCGTAGCGTGAAATTTATTTGCGCTGATTTTGCTTCATTGGATTTTATACGCCACTTTTTCGTTCATCTGGTTGGATTTCATAGAGTTTGGTAGCTTCTTCGTTAACTCGAAAATACATATGTATCTGCTTTGTAAGTATGATTTTGGCAGCATAAAAAAATTATAAAGAATTTTCATTTTTGGTTTGTATGCCTTCGTGGCATACCTTGTCAAATGCTTGTGCTATGTCTAGGCAGACAACAACACAGTATTCTCTATTTTCGAATGCTTCTCTGGCGAAATAATATACAGAGTTGACTTGCTCGATGTTGGAATGACGTGTGCTTAATCCAAACAGATGCGTAGGGGTAAGATTTCTTTGTGCAATTAATTATAGGGTTAAACCGATTTGGTAAAAGTTTTTCGAAGGTTTTCTATAAAATAGGAAGCAGACTTATTGGTCCATAAGAGAGCGCCATATCGAAGGGTTTTCCTGGCGTAGGTATTAGGATTTTATCCGATACTTTCCATGGCACTGGAAAATACTCTGTTCAAAGCATCTCACTAAATATATACTTAAAGACGGAAGTAGGTACTTACATACCCTACCCTTCAGTTCTTTGTTCGTTATGAGGTTGTATTCTGGTGCTTTGTTTGGCTTTAATGCTTTGCATAAGGTGTCTTTTATTTCCTTCCAAGTAAATTTGGGAATTGGAAAATCCATTTGGGGTTGAGAGAAATTCGCGCTCTCTTTCATCACCTTCTGAGCTTTTGTTAGGAAAGGATTGGAAACCATTTGAAAGATATTTAGCGAATTCAGAGGGTTTGGCTTTGTCGGTTTTTGCCCATTGTGCGCTAGATGTTTTAAGTGTATATGGGATATGGCTGCAGAGGTTGCGAAATACTTTTTGTCGCTTTCTATAGCGAGTAATCCGTTGATTCTGTTGGTGATTAGTTATATAAGTACTCATATAGCACTCCGATAATATTTCGCATTTACCTTGACGAAAGGCTCGATGAAAACGGATGGAGAGCGCCCATCTGCGATTACAGCGGCCCAAACCATTACCTGTGGCGAGTGCTGCCTCCTGGTGGCCAATCGATGACTCAAATTCTCGTATGTACGGCCGTTCAAATAAACCCTATCGTTTTGGGAGTTTACGAATTGCTCAATTTGAAAAATTTTCTCGTCAGAAAACACAATATTCGGAAATTGACCGCTTTCGGCTAAGCGAAGCAACTCCTTCGCTCTCTCAAGTCTGACTTATAGCTTTTTGCTGCTTTGGTGTGAGATCTTGCGCCTTTTGAATCTTGTAAGGCTTGAGTTTGAGATCATTTTTCAGTATGCGGTGGATGCTACGGTCAGATATTTTCAGTTCTTTCGCCATTTGATGGGCACTTCGTCGGGGAGTTCGTTCAAGTCGCTTCTTCACTTTTTGAACAATTTCACGTGACGTTGCAGTCTTTTGATGACCACCTCCATAACGTTTCGCGATGCTACCAGTATCATAGTAAAGAGTAATGGTGCGATAAACAAAAACTTTATTTACTTTGAGGTGATCGAGCTCACGAATAATCACACTACTACGTTTGGAATCCATTACTGATTTTCTTTTTTCGCGTTTACTCTCAGCAAAATGATTCCGCGCGTTTGTAAACAGTACTCTGATCTGTCATTTAGCAAACTAACACACAGCTGATGCCCGTGTATCATTCAATAATTCAATGGCCTCTTCTGTGATTTAATGGGATATCCATAATTAGCGAGTTCTCAATCAGCTTTCTAAAGTTGTCTCAATGTGTGTTTTTGTTGAGTAATTCTGGTGGTGGTTGCTTGTATTGGAAGCTGGAATGGAGCAATAGAGAATGATCCGATGGAAGATCCAAACAAGGCTATGCAGTAACATGCTGCTTTGAAATTCCATTAGTAATGCAAAAGTCAATAACATCCGGCATCCTTTGTGATCACTTGGCCAGTATGTGGGATGCCCTGTAGTCGCCACCTACCAAGAATCTGGGACTAAGTGTATGAGAATATACTATATCAAATAATAGAAAAAGTCTCCAAATTTCTGTGAGTTCTTCGACAAGCCATGTTCTCCAATTGTGACCACAAACTGCAGTCCAATGGATTCAGATCTGGACTTCCCGACGGCTAATCTTCTGCGGCTAAGAGCCCAGAAATATTATTTTTTAGCTACTGCTGGATGGTTTTTGCCTTATGGGCTGGAGAGGATTCTTGCTGGAGGATCCAACTTTCTCCATTGAACAGAGTACTGCTCAACTGCTTCTTCATGGTTTCTAAAACATCCTTTTGGAACACTTTTGCCCCGGTCTTAACCCCTTTTTCGCAGAAATGAAGAGATTTAATGCCTTTACAAGACACTCCCTACCAAGTCAATATGGAGGATGGATGGTGGCTACGCTGAACCCTTGGTAAAACATGTTTTGCTTAATAAAAACTTCTTCAATAGTGACAAATTATCTCATCTGTTTAAAGAATATTTTCTTGGCCGTGGACCGCGTGCCACTGAAGAAGCTGCTTGTATTTGTCGAGTCTAATTTACTTCAAGCGCGTTGTCAAAAGATTACCAGTTGAGCGACGGAAGGCTTTCATGTGGATGTCGTGTCTAAGTAGTTTTGATCTGATCAATATACTCATTTCCCCGGACATTATTTTCTGCTTTTTAAGGGGATTCCTGCGATTTTTTTCTCGAATGGCTTTTATGGTTGCACTGGTTCGAACCACGCGAGGACAACCACTTCTTTTTAACACACTTTTATTAGGTCGGGTTGTATGTATGTATGTATGTATGTATGTATGTATGTATGTATGCATGTATGTATGTATGTATGTATGTATGTATGTAACGGAATCTTTGAGCTAAATTTTCACTGGCTTCTAAACATCTGATCGACTTGAAATTTTGCACACCTATCAAGGACCGATGACAATGCAATAATTTGATAAAAGTTTTCCATTATCCTTATTGGGATTGCCAGGATTAATATTTTCTATTTTTACCTGTGGGCAAAAATTAAGGTGAATTTGAATCTTTGAATCTTTTTAACACACTTTTATTAGGTCGGGTTGTATGTATGTATGTATGTATGTATGCATGTATGTATGTATGTATGTATGTATGTATGCATGTATGTATGTATGTATGTATGTATGTATGTATGTAACGGAATCTTTGAGCTAAATTTTCACTGGCTTCTAAACATCTGATCGACTTGAAATTTTGCACACCTATCAAGGACCGATGACAATGCAATAATTTGATAAAAGTTTTCCATTATCCTTATTGAGATTGCCAGGATTAATATTTTCTGTTTTTACCTGTGGGCAAAAAGTAAGGTGAATTTGAATCTTTGAATCTTTTTTTAATTAACACACTTTTATTAGGTCGGGTTGTATGTATGTATGTATGTATGTAACGGAATCTTTGAGCTTAATTTTCACTGACTTCTAAAAATTTGATCGACTTGAAATTTTGCATACCCATCAAGGACCGATGACAATGCAATAATTTGATAAAAGTTTTCCATTATCCTTATTAGGATTGCCAGGATTAATATTTTCTTTTTTTACCTGTGGGCAAAAAGTAAGGTGAATTTGGTTGTAAAATGAAAAATCTTTTTTTATTCTTGTAAATCAGTTTCTCAGGCTCCCTCCACGAAATAAGTTCTTCATCCCGATTACTTCTTTATCACGGCCGATAACTGCATAGCTTTAGACTCACAGTCGATAAGAAAGGAATTAAATATAACACGAATATATCGAATCATTTATTCACTGACTGCAATGATAACAATAATTTTCATTCATAATAAGCAAAAAATAGTTTAATAAAACTAAAAAACACGTTTTTTTGCTAATCGAACTAAAAAGTATAAAATAAAAAATAGTTTAAAAAAACTAAAAAACACGCTTTTATTGCTAATCGAACTAAAAAGTAGAAAATAAATTTTAATGACAAAGAGACCTATAATGAAGTAATAGCAAATCGAACGATCAGTCATAGTCAACTACCTCAGAACAGAATTATAACAAAGATTAAGATACAAATAGAGTAATTCAAATTAGAGTTAAAAGCGTGGGATGCATTTTACTTCACTTTCATAACCCTCTGTACATAGGTAGTTGCCAATAGAATGATTGTAATATTTACTATATCAAGCATCCCACGCTTTTAACTCTAATTTGAATTACTCTATTTGTATCTTAATCTTTGTTATAATTCTGTTCTGAGGTAGTTGACTATGACTGATCGTTCGATTTGCTATTACTTCATTATAGGTCTCTTTGTCATTAAAATTTATTTTCTACTTTTTAGTTCGATTAGCAATAAAAGCGTGTTTTTTAGTTTTTTTAAACTATTTTTTATTCTGTCTATCACCTCAGACGTTTAGGAAAAACGATTGATCGAAATATTAAGTTTCTCAGCAATTCGTAAATATCACTTTGACTTTTACTGCAATGTGATTTTTCTTACTCCCCACTCCATTGTTTAGAAGCGAAATTTGCCACGAAACTGAGTTTAATTTGTGAGCAGACAGTGCATACGAAAAAAAGCAAAAATAAGGGAATTTTTTCTGCGAAGTTGTTCTCGCCGTAGCATTGTAAAATTTGTCACAGAATTTATGGCAGGGCTAAGTATATTTATAGTGAATATTCTTTCGATACGAAGAATTTATTTTTGATATGCAATTTTTTATATGTGAACCAAACTAAAAATTGCAAAAAAAAAACTTAAAACAATAAAATTTTAGAATAGTTTAGGAACTTTTTACAATTTTCTTGTTTTTATCAATAATTTTTTAGTTTTTATAATTTACGTAGTTGCAAAATTAGTTTGGTTTTGATTCCCTTTTACTATCAACAGAAGGTTTATTTTTTTTACATTCTAACATATCTTCATTGGCGTAACTCCCACTCAATTAAAATTTGGAGAAAGGGCTCGAAACTGAATTTAGAGCTAACTTTTTTTCTTAAACATTATGTATTCGTATATGCATATTCCGAATCTGTTAGGAACGATGTGGAGTCAAATAAATTATACATTTAATTTGACAGTAGTGACGCCAGTGAAAGGTAAAAATATACCTGCCCTAATGTATAAATTTGTTTATTTATTCGAGTATAGTTAAATAATATTGACGCTTGGCACCGCTTTCGCCTTGACTGTGCGCCATACATGTGTATGTATGCTTGTGTGTAAAAAGTGGCTTAAAATTATGTAAACAAATTTTGGAATTTGCTTCCATATAAAGCACATGTGGGAAAAAATGTTGAAGTTACTATGCAAAAAAAAAAAAACACGTGTTAAAAATCAACCCGATTCATGTATTAGGAGTTTGCTTTAAATGAACTATTGTATATTTAGGTAAACAAAAATGTTGCCTAAAAATGCTGCGAATATTTTAAAAAGATAAAAGCCACTTATGTTTACACAAGTGCATGCACTTCTATCATCCTAGTAGAACTAGGGATCATCGTTTGAGTACTTCGAGAGTATTTTCATGCAAGTACCGCACTACTCCCCGTTATTCCCTATATTTCTGTGCATAAGCGTGTGATTTTGTATAATCGCTTTTAACAATGTTAGCCTACATATAATGTCAAGTAATAGAAAGGCGGCCGCCGTAGCCGAATGGGTTGGTGCGTGACTACCATTCGGAATTCACAGAGAGAACGTAGGTTCGAATCTCGGTGAAACACCAAAATGAAGAAAAAGCTTTTTCTAATAGCGGTCGCCCCTCGGCAGGCAATGGCAAACCTAGGAGTGTATTTCTGCGATGAAAAAGCTCCTCATAAAGAAAAAATATCTGCCGTTCGGAGTCGGCTTCAAACTGTAGGTCCCTCCATTTGTGGATCAATATCCATACGTACGTCACAAATAGGAGGAGGAGCTCGGCCAAAATACCCGAAAAGTGTGTACTCGCCAATTATATCATATAGGTATGTATATTAGGGCGGGTCGAACGAAAAATCCCAATTTGACCCATTTAGAGTGCTCCAATCGAGTCCAAATGTATGACCGACCCCCACTAACTTTGCACGGCCGATCCACCCATGCCAGGGGCACACCCCCTGGAACTCCCTGGGGGGGTTCCCCATACAATCATTTCAAAATATCACCATTTTTGGCCTTTACATGAGAAAAGAAACTAAAAAGTTCGACCCAAATTGGGGGACATCAGAATTCGTTTTAGAGGTATGGTTCCTTCGGCAAAGTTTTTTATTTTGATCCCTAGAATATGATTTTCACAGAGCAATGGGCGATTTTTTTGCCTCCTCACAAATCGACCCGGCATAATGTATATACTTATAATAGAAATACTGACCTAATTTTACCTCCGAAACGAGCAATGAAGCCTGAGTCAGCCTGAACAACTCAACCTTATTTCACTTAGGCCAAGGATAGTAATTCCATAGCGCAAAATTTCACGGTCCACTTGTACACATCTGAAGTTCATGCTGGTGGCGGTGTCAGCATTTCTCAAGTTTTTTATATTCTAGCATCCGATCTTAGCCCCAATACGATACCCAAATGTCGTTGACTGCTGGTTTGTTTTTGATAGTTGGGGCAATGTAGATGATTATTCGTTAGCAAGTCAAATATCAGTCAAGTAGGTCGCTAGCCTGCCTGGCGTAACTTGGTGATAGAATTCTATTAGCACTTTCAACCATGTGTTTTGCTTGTTTTGGTCCGCGAGTTGTATTATATTTTTCACCTACCCTGCATATCTGTTGAGTATTCCCCGGTCCGTCACAAGGGGATGGGCCCGATGGAATACAAGCAACTCGGCACGGAACGTACGTCCTTTGCTCCGAATAGGAGTTAAAGGAACCTCTATCTCCTACCTCATGTTTCCTGTTTAAGCAATTGAAGAGTAAACCTTGAAACCTCCGAAAACCTCTATTTTACATTGATCGATTTTTTTTTTAATTGTTGCATTAAAAATATAAAAATAACACAGAAACCGCTTCTATTGCTTAAAAATCATGTCAAAAGGATTACTCTTTTATTAATCGCTTGGGGAAATCGTATATACGTATATGCGTACATATACATTAATATGAATTTTATGTTGCAGATATTTGCATACATACGTACATATATTTAGACACGTTTTTGTGTCGGGATGCATTGCAAAATTGTTCATTAAAGTTCCTTGAAAATTGTTTTGATGGACTTTTGTCACGCAACGCACAAGTTTGTATTAAAAGCCCTGGATATGCAAGTAGATACATTCGGGAGACATAATTCTTTATACATACAATAATGCAGCCAAGCTATTGACTTAACTACTATAAATGGCTTATAGTGCCATTGGTGTGAGTCTTTACCAATCTTAATTTCTTTACAAAGCTTAGTTTAAAAATATCACATTTTTGGTATAAAATGAATTTATTTGTAAGAATGAATTTTAATGGAAAATAATTTTTTCTATTCTAAAAGAAGTATTTTTGCAGGTTTCTTTCTCTTCTCTTTTGCTTTCTATTTCGCTTGTTTCAAGGCCCGTCGTAACGTCCACACACTTGCTTTTTGATGCAAAAGGTAAAGGTAAACCTTTCAGCAATCGTCATGTATTGTAAGATTTTTAGGTCTACTACCTTTACTCATACTAACAGTTGGTCTCTCAACAATATTTCCTCTTCTAAACTATGGCTAATTGCAGATTATTCGCAATACTTCGGGCACACTGAATCCGCTACACAAATGTTAGCACTTTTATTTAATTTCTTCACTAAGGCTGTGCAATGCAATAATATACACTTTTACAAAAAATATTTACCGCATATGTGCGAAAATTAGCATTTAAAAGCGAGTGCAAACTTGTAACATATCAACAAATTCTCTCTCTCATATTTCTCTAGGTTGCCACATGTAAATACGATCTATACACTTGAAAATATTTCAAATTATTTTTTATTGTTTCAATTTTGCTTTTCAGTGCAGTGAAATAATAAGCAACTCCTAAGTCACTTTAATGGCAATTATGTTATAGTATTTTTTTGTTAATTTTCATTTTCTTACTCGGCCCATACTCGTCTAGACCGGCTGGATTTTACACTTTGTTGCAGAGTTTTTTTTGTGAAAAAACCTACATTCTGTCAAAAAAATATCGGGAATTTTTGATTTAAAAAGGGCGCTTACACTTGTGTCTAAACATTTTTTGCTGGAATGTCTGCGATTTTTATTATGGATAAAAATATCGAACAAACATGTTTTCTTAAATTTTGTGTTTTGAACCGGATCTCTTTTGCCGAATGTTTGAAAATGTTTCAGAAAATCTATGGCGAGTGGCTTTATCAAAAACACGGGTCTTGGAGTGGTATAAGGCTTTTGCAGAGGGCCGAGAAGTCGTGGAAGATTTGCCCCGATCTGGTCCCCCACCAACATCTTCAATGGATGAAAACGTCGACAAAGTCAAGGAAATGGTGCTGGAGAACCATCATTTAAATTTGAGGGAAGTAGCTCGTGAGCTTAGCGTGTCTCTCGAATCAATTCGCAACATTTTACACCATTGATTGGGCATGAGACGCGTGACTGCTCAACTCGTTCCAAGAGAGTTGAATTTCTTTCAAAAAATTCATCGGAAGAAGGTGGCTGAAGATATGCTTGAGCAATTGAATTCCGACCCAACGTTTATGCAGATGATAAGACATGGGTATATGAGTTCCACATGCAAACCAGTCAACAGGCGGCTGAATGGCGCTAGCCACATGAGCCGAAACAAAAAAAAACCACGTCAAAATCGGTGAAAAGTGAAAGTCATGCTACTCGTTTTCTTTGATTGTCATGCAGTTGTGCACTCGGAACTTATTCAAAATGATCCTACGGTAAATAAAAATATTATTTGGAAGTTATGCGACGTTTGAGAGAGAATGTGCGTAGGAAATGGCATAATTTGTGGAAAGAAAACTCATGGATCTTCCACCATGATAACGTACCCCCTGACAAGGTTCATATTGTGAACACTTTTTTGACCAAAAAATCGACAAAGATCATCGAACAACCACCGGATTTAGCCCCCAGTGACTTTTTCTTTTTCCCAAAACTTAAATTGCTACTCCGCGGATGCCGCTTTGAGTCGATGAAGTCGCTGAAGAAGATCAATTCAAACGCGTTTAAAAGGTGCTTTGATGCATGGACTAATCGTTGGCTTATGGTACTGCTTCGAATGGAGTCTATTTTGAGGGTAACAAAATAAATTTTGATAATTAAACAATTATTTTGTCTTTTATTGAACAACTCCCGGTACTTTTCTGACAGAAGTATATCGCTCCGTGCGACTTTTTCTTATTCCCTAAGATGAAGTGGGCTGTCAGGAGAATTCATCGTAGCGGCGGTACAGGAGGTCAAGGAAGCTGAAACTACCATGTTGCTGAATGGGTGAACTTCCTAGGAAATGTAATGCGATTATTGTGCACAGTTAGCAGGAGACGATAGTGAAGACCGATAATAAAATATGGATACTAACTTAATTTCGTTATGTTTTACTGACTAAATCATAAAACTTAATTGATACTCCTCGTATTTTCATGTTTGAAATATCTGTGGTCTGTCAAATAAAAGTAACAATGCCAGGGGATATCAGATGATATCAGACAATTTGACTCTTTTTTATTTTATGAATAATTGGCGTGACTACGTCATTGCAAATTGACGATTTTGTTAAATATTTAATAAAATTGTCAAAAATATACTTAAAAAAAATGCCTTAATAATTACCATTTAATTTTTTCTCTTGTTTTTCGAATTCCAAATAAATGTAATATACGAATATGTCTAACAACTCCTTTTTATAGGTTAGAACTTCAGTATAAGGGTTCATTATGGGCTTTAAGAAAAATACATACCTATATATATATACTTTTGCTATATAATTTTTCAGGGGCCAAATTATCAGTAAAAAATATTTTTTAAATAATTTTTTTCTGCGTTAAAGTTGCTCTTAACGCTCAAACAAAAATGGATAAATTATTACTTTAAGGAGAAACGAACCAAATATATACGTTTGGGTTCACATAATTAAGTAATTTTTCCCTTTTACAATATTTCATTTATTTTTTATAAAAATATAGTTCATTCTATAAAAAACCGTATAGATCAAAGTTCCATATTTTATACGAAACCTAGAAAAATTTAATAAATTAAAAAAAATTATCATCAAAATTTTCAATTTTTTAATCAGAATCTTTGGAAAGCTGCTGAGTTTGCAGTTTTTAGCCCATTTAATTTTAGTTTAATAAAGTATAAGTTTGATTTTAGAAACTTTTTTTTTCATACGATGTTGATGATTTTCTTCCATACATGAGACTTCCATCCTTGTGGTTGAAAGTACTTGCAAAACTATTGTAAAGGAAAAAGAACGTATTCATGTGAGCACAAGTGTATGTACGTTTAGGTGCATCACTGTCCATACCAAAGAAGTGGTACTGCTGCCCATCGAAGTTGTAAAAAGTATTATATTTTAAGACTCTCGCAAAAATATTTCAGAAAAGTATTGGGATTAATATGAGATTAACTGAGATTACATAATTTAAATTTGTTTTTAAAAATAATTTTTCCAAAAAATCACCTTAGACGATCGAAGAGTTTAAGCTTAAAAGGTTTGCACACAAATGGTTAAAAAATTAAAAAAGAAAATATTTAAATATTTGCTAAAGTCGGAGAATTCATACCAAGTTCTGGGTTAAAAAGTTCTTTAAAATGAATATTTACATACACAAAGACTTCTTGACAAGTTTTGACAACTTAAGTCGATTACTAATTTTCTTGGGTTTGAGGGCCAGAAATATATGGATTAATAGTATGTAAATTTGGAGTTTGTGGGTAAGCCTGCTCGCGGTATGATAGGGATGGTTTCTAGGGGTTAGGGCTGTGTGTGACTCGGTACCCAAAGGTCAGATAGTGTAGGGGTGTGGTGAGTCAGCACACTTATAGTGTGAGACAAAATTTTAAGAAAAATAAGACTCAATTCAAGAAAATTAGTAATCGACTATATCATGTCTATGTTATCTCAATCGATTTTCAGGTGTAGGAAAATTTCGAAACATGAAAATTTCAAAATGCGATATCTCTGCGAAAAGAAATGAAATTTGAGCAAACAAAACGCCATTTGAAAAAAGAAGGCTTGTATTTAAAGATGCCATCCTTTAATTTTGGTGAAAGAAAACATCTGCAAGGCTACATAACCTCAAATATGGGCAAAAATGGTGTTTTTTGCACTTTTAGGTTAGGATATCTCGAAAACCAGAGCTGATAGAGTAATTCTGAGGCCAGATTTGGATTCAGCGCATCATAAACCTTCGGAAATATATAGTCTGGTTTCTGGGTCTGAATGTTGGTTAAATTTTGTCGGCCTGTGTAATCATGTACGCGCTTCGCTAATGTATTGGTTGCTCCGCTTAGCAGCTCAAAATCATACGACTAAATAAAGATAGCGGAAAAAATTTCTAGACAAAAATGTTCACAAAAGAATGCTCTATAAAAAAGTTCTAATGTATATTTTCCATAAAATCAATAAAAAAAAAGTTATTACGCTTTAAAACAATTGATCCCTTAATTTTTCGCGTAATTTTGTTTATAACTTTTTTATTATTAATTTTACAAAAAAAAGTTTTGAATGAAAGTTGTAGATAATATCATTATCTACAAAAAGGTATTTTACAAAATTTTCGTAACTTTCGAAATTCACGAGATAATCGCAAAAACTAGTTGCACCCTTATTTCCAAGATGGCGGCCGCGGGACACAACCCCCGACCCCGAAAACTCAAATTTAAGTTCACAGTGATGGGCTTTACATAATAAAACCATAAACTCGCGTCCTTCTAAAATTACGAAGTTGGCTATTTTTTCGTCTCTTTTGACTGGACTATCATTTTTTTTATGAAAATAAAGCTTATTACCTTGGCATAACTATAAATATCCAAGTTCTAAACTTTTCTGCAAATTAAAAAAAGGCAAACACAAGCAATTTCCATCAAAACTTCTCACTTTGTAATCAGAATTTTTAGAAGAATTCGAGTATGAAATTTTGCAGCCATTGAATTTTGATATAATAAAGTGTAAAGGCTAGTACTAACCTCACATCCATGAAATTTCGCCAGCAACATTGGCTGTCAAATGAGAAAACACGTCAAATCGCCCCAGAAGCAATTGGTAAAATTTGGTTGGAAAGGTGTTTTTAAACAAATTAGCACACACTCATATATATTGATACAATAAAATATAAAGAAGGTTTACTTGCACTCTTCACTGTGCATTTAAAACATGTTGCTGGCATGTTGCCCAATGTTGCCGTGAGATACTTACGAAAGTTCACGTGTATTTCATGGCAATGATATTTGTATGGATTTTGACAGTCATTTCTCGAGAAACACAAACTTGGTGCTATATTTAGATTTGAAATGGCCGAAAAATTGCATTGTTTTTTATTTCATTTTGTTTTTTGTTGCGTCGGTCTTGTGCATTTTATCCATATAACGAATGGTAGATTTTCTTATATGGAAGAAAATACCTTAAGCCGTCAACAAAAAAAAAAAAAAAAGAAATTCTTAAAAATCAATGCAGCGTATATTATCTTATATTAAAAATTAATGAGTTAGAAAACTGCATACCCAGAATTTTTCTAAAAATTGAATGGGCTTTAAGCTACATACATGAAATTTTTCCAAAAAATTCTGATTAAAAAGTTTCTTGAGATATTTTAAATTTGCACAAAGTTAGAAACTTGGATTTGTATAGTTTTGGTAGGAGAATAAACTATTTTTTCATAATAAAAGTATTGATGTTAAATAGGAAAAAAATAAAATATCAGAGTTTGTCAATAAGTCCCTGTGCTATAGTTATTTAACGCTGTGTATATTATAAACATATCGACTTCAAGACATTAGCTTCTAATATGTTATTTAATCACCTCGTTCAATATTTTATTTTCATACTTAATTTTTTTAATATCATAAACTATTAAAAAGCCGGCGCAATCACTTTTGTATTAATTTAATTTATACGTTATAACCATTCCCATTTTCGGCGCTATAATATTTTGCACTCATGTAGTTAGTATTCACTTGCAATAAAATTTTCGATTATATCCACAAGTATCTGGAGCCACTGTGAACGATTTGTTCCTTTTGAGAGTAGCAAATGTACTGGCTCAAATCAAGAGTTTATGCACTGAAAGTTCAACTATTTTACTTTCAATGTTCTCACTATGCAATTTATTTTATACTTACTCGTATTTTATATTTTGTATTTTGTATTGGAATTTTGGCAAACCGTGACCTCTGACAATAAGCCGACTCGATTTAGTAAAAGCAATTATATCAAATTATTTGCAAGTTTTCCCATGCCAACGCAGCGCACCACCTTTATTCAATTCATTACCTATCCTCACACCAATATTTACTTGTATTTGCACGTGCTTATATGTATGTGAGTATATACATATAATATTTACGATACAACCAAGCAGTGAATTAAGAAATCTTAAAACTGATGCAGACTTCACCGATTTTCAAGTGGTTCTGAACTGCGCTGCATTTTCATGAAATTGATTTAAGCATTCGATAAGTATTATTTGTATGTATTCGTATAATTACACAAACAAGTTTTCTGGTAAAAAATTAGCATAATAATCTCTACTCTAAACTAACATACCTATGTTAGCCTTTGTTTTCAGGGTATTTTGTTTTATAAGCATCACTCAATCTCAGCAGGGATTTTAACCTGAAAGGAAGCCCTAGTACATGTAAAGTATGTAAGTCTATAAGTATAATGAAAAAAAAAGAAGAAAATTCCTTAATTAGGTCGAATGTCAGATAAACTCTTTCTAACAAGATATTCTTGCTGTTACCAAACATTTTCCCTATACCCAATGACTTGATTTTTCGACGAAGGTTCCGTCTAAGTTGTCGGCACTTTCAGGAGTGGTGAACAATATGCGGACTCATTGTAATGGAACTAATTGCTTAGCAATTTCCTTTGACTACAATTTTCATTGAAGAACCATTGCTGCCAGCCTTTACGGCCTTTAAATTTGGGACGCCTTCAAATTTTAATCTTTAACAGGGGGTATTGCCCAATGTGTCACGAATGTGATGGTGATTAGATTACTTTTGTCAGCACTTTTTATCTAAGAAGTTTTACTTATGAAATATTTATTAAACAAAAATGTATACGTAGATGCATATAATATTTATTATGACCATTGCTATAGTTTTCAATTGAATTCGTATACCTAGAAGCGTGCCGTGTTATCTGACGGCATTTGACTTATTATGTTTGACTTGACGTATTAAGTTTATATAAATTTGTGTACTCGTATGTTTCATTTTCAAGACATGTACCAGCTTTTCTGTCCGTGCTTAAGCATTTGCATCACTTAAATAATAACAGGCCGGTATGAAAAACCAGAAGTGGTTTTGGTAGGATCACTTAATTCACGACACCTTACAAGTAACCCATAATCGTCATATACCCTGTTTGGTGTGCTCTGTATGCAATACCAGCACTTACTGCTTGTGTGTATATTTATTTTTGTACTTGTATAAGCGAATAATTTTAGCTCAAAGAAATGCACTATAGTTGCTATAGTTAGACTTTCACGAGTTTTCATTCACGGTTTTTTCTGTTTTTTTTTTTGTTTTTATTCTTTTACATTATGTGCACACTTACCAACATACGTACACATTTATAACTACGTCAATAAGTTATGTTTGAAAGTTCGTTATTTGGCAATGATGCATAGCAGGCAATTGGTAATAACAGTCGCAGGACTCTGTAAATACGAGTATCTGTTGCAGGTGATGAAACGTCAGTCACGACAGTTTCAATGGAGTAAACAAATTTCTTTATTGGTTAAACGTGGTTGTGTAAATATGCATAATTTAGTATCTTGATGATATGCGTGTATGTTCGTACTGCACTCATCCTGTCAATTACATTCAAGTGTTTGTTGGCTGCTTTAGTTGTAAATCAGACGTTTTGTTAGAAAGATGTGGAAAATCGCAAATAAAGCGGTACATAAAAAATAATAGTTACTAATTGTCATATAATTGTCATATAATTTTAGTAATATTTGATTGCAATGTAAATAATTGTATTATACACGAATTTCGAGAGTGCTAGAGTTTATAAATTTTACTTTTCCTTGTAAATTCACAATTGGGGTATTTGGCTGCAATGTAACATAACTTCTATTGGTGGTCACAGAAAGAACAAAAAGGGTGCATCTACCTCATATTACTATATATGTAAATATTATTTCAATTTATCTGTTTATTTTAAATATTTTGTCATTTTGGGGATGGCTTCGATTCAGTGCAAAATCTATTAAATATACAACGAAAAAAATTAAATGAAATAACATTGAATTTTATTTTCATAAAAATAAAAGAAACTCAAATAAAAAATAACATAAAAAAATATAATAAAACAGAATAAAGTAAAAAAAGAATTAAAAAAAAAATTACATAAAGTGAAATAAGTTCAAATAGAATAATGTAAAATAAACAAAGTGAGAAAATAATAATAAAAATTAAGTAAAAAAACTTTATAAAAAAAATTAAAATAAAGTAAAATAAAATAAATTAAAATTCAATAAAATATATTAAACCAAAATAAAATAAGGAAAATTAAAATGAATTGAAATTAAACTAAGAAAATACATTTAAAAAATAACTAAAATAAAATTAGTTAAAATTCAGTACAATAAAATGAATAAAGTCAAAGAAAATAGAACAAAATCAGTAAAAATTCAATAAATGGAATTAAAAATGAAATAAATTAAAATGAAATGAAATACAAATAGAATAAAATAAAAAAAATTAAATATATTAAAATAATATTAAAAAATTAAAAAATAAAATCAAATAAAATGAAATAAAAAAGAATACAAATTAACTAAAATAAAATGAAATAAAATGGAATCCAAAAAAAAAAAAAAATAAGGAAAGTATAAAATAAAATAAATTAAAAAACTAAATTAATTACACTAAATAAAGCAGAACAAAATAAAATATACATAAAAATATACTAAAACAAAATAAACTAAGCTCAATTGAATAAAAATAAGCTAATATACAATTTAATAAAGTATTTCACTTTAAAAATTAATAAAATAACAAAAATAATATAAATTAATCAAAATATACATATCACACTAAATTAAATTGAAAAAAGAATAAGAAATGTAGACAAATAAAATAAAATAAGTGAAAATAAAGCAAGATAGGGCGAAACAAATAAATAAAAATAAATTAAGTTGAAATAAAATAAAATGAAACTAAACAAAGTCAAATAGAGGAAACCAAAATCTAGTAGATCAAAATCAACTCAGTAAAATTGTTTAACAAAGCGCACCAGTCGTTTCTCTCTCGTGCAAGCCCGCGCCAGTTGGAAACACCAAGTGAAGCCAAGTCCTTCTCCACTTGATCTTTCCAACACAGAGGAGTCCCCCTCTTCCTCTACTACCTCCAACTGATATCGCATCAAATACTTTCAAAGCCGGAGCGTTTGTATCCATTCGGACGTCATGACCCAGCCAGCGTAGCCGCTAGATATTTATTCGTTGCGCTATGTCTATGTCATCGCAAAGCTCATACAGCTCATTGTTCCATCGCCTACGATACTCGCCGTGGCTAACGTGCAAAGGTCCAAAAAACTTCCACAAAATCTTTCATTCAAACAATTCAAGGCACGCCGCATCGGATGTTGCCATCGTTCAAGCTTCTGCGCCGTACTGTAGGACGGGCATGATGAGACCCTCATACAGTGCTAGTTTTGTTCGTCGAGAGAGGAATTTACTGCTCAGTTGCCTACTTAGTCCAAAGTAGCATTTGTTGGCAAGAGAATAGCGATAACGTGGCTAAAGATCCACAAAGCCGCAGAAGGTGACAGACTGACGGCTGAGCTATTCAAATATGGCGCCAAGGAGCTGGTAAGGTGCATGCATTAACTCATCTATAAAGAATGGTTAGATGAACGCTTGCCTGCCGATTGGAATTCAACTGAATAAAATGAAATAAAGTCAGCTAAACGAAAATAAAATAAAAAAGTAGCCGAATGGATTGGTGTGTGAATAACATTCGTAATTCAGGGAGAACATAGGTTCGAATCTCGGTGGAACACCAAAATTAAGAAAAAACATTTTTCTAATAGCGGTCGCCCCTCGGCAGGCAATGGCAAACCTCCGAGTGTATTTCTGCCAGCACAAATAGGAGGAGGAGCTCGTCCAAACATCCAAAAAGGGTGTACGCGCCAAGTATATGAATATATTGTATATATGTATATATAAGTAAGATAAAAAATTAAAGTAAAATAAGTAATCCAAAATTAAGTGAATAAAACAAAAAAATAGAAAAAATAATAAAAAAGTAAATAAAATGAAAAATAAATAAAATAGTAATAAAATGAAAAAATAAGAAATAAAACAAATTCTAATTAAGTAAAGTAAACCAAAATAAACTGAATTCTATTAAAAAAATTAAAAAATTTAACAAAATAATGGAAAGCAAATCATTAAATAAAACTAAAAGAAATTAATATAAAAAAATTTAATTTAAATAAAGTAAGCCAAAACAAAATGAATTCAATTAAAAAATTAAATAAATAATGGAAATCAAATAAATAAAATAAAATACAATAAAATGAAAACTAAAAATAAAAAGTGAAGTAAAATAAGTAAACCAAAATTAAGTGAAAAAATTGAAAAGAAAAACAAATAAATGAAATAAAAAAATAAGGTGAATTAAAATAAAAAAATTAAGTTTAAATAAAGAAAAAAAAATAAAGTGAATACAATTAAAAAATTAAACAAATCATGGAAAGCAAATCAATAAATAAAATAAAACAAATTATAATAAAATGAAACACAATACATAAAATCAAATAGAACACTGTGTTAATCTCAGTCTATCGAATGAAGATAAAAAAAATGTAAGATAAATCTAAATATCATAATTAAAACAATATTATTGATACATGTAATATATAATTAATTGAAAAATATAGTTTTAAAAATATAGTATTAACTGTGTTGAATCATATCGGCATCTATTATGACCACCGATGCCAACATAAGTGATGGTCTAATGGATGAGGCGAATAGTGAAGAGAATACGCCAACAAGGTCGCATATGCTGCAGGTAACTGAGATCCATTAAAGTAGTGATGTGCGTTTATTTGACTATTCGAACAGGTTGGGTAATCAATTGCTCGGTTAATCAATTATTCAATTAACCAAAATTTTGATTACTCACAACTGTCATTACTTGAATAAGTTTTAACAGGAATATTCCAAAATATACTGCATTTTGTGCGAATATAAAGTTTGCGTTGGAAAATTTTGTAAGCACTTTTATGCGTTCAAGACTGTGTCAAAGGCCGAGGATAAAATGAAAATCGAAAATCAGTGAAAATTTGAACGTGATGGCCGATGCACCAAATCTTTAAAATATCAGTTAATTAATTAATCATTACGTATTTACTCAGAATAGTGATCAATTAAGAAGATAATTCTTTCAGCAGTCTCGTAATTGCCTAATCTGTAGTTTAATTCTTCGAGTTATTTAACTTTTCATTAATCAAAAGGCCCCATGAGTTAATGTATCGAATGTCTTAAATTATGTATAGCTAATTTTTTGAATAATCAAATAATCGCCTATTGCCAATAAAAAGTCAAAAGGGAAGCAATGGCCAAAGCATGGAGGCTTGCATGTTTTTTTTATAATAAAATAACACAATTTATAATCAGCGTTTCACGTAAACTTTATTGGAAAAAAATTAAATTGTAAGTATTTTAGTGATGAAATATGCGGAAATTTTATAAAATAATATATGTGCATGCTTTTTGTACATATACTGCATTATATGTATTTGCATGTAAAAAATAACACACTTACAGTAGTTACATACACATATGTATATGTACATATGTGCAGTTGAAAGAGCATTTCATTCATCCTTTCGCAAATCTGATAAAGAGGCTACTTATTTAAAAACTATTAATTAGCAACGCAGATAACATTCTTTATAATTTTACTCTATTATAGATTGTTTTAATGTTATGAGTAAAAATATTAAATATTACAGAAATTAACTAATCTTACCCCCAATAGATCAAATCAACTTCTAAGTCTAACCTCAAAGATGGTGGAGGAGATGCAGATGATTTGGATGCATGGATTAAATCGCGTCAGTTACTGAAACCCGATGATCAATTGGACCTGACTGAAGCTGAATTGGGTGAGGAAATCACTAAGGTATTGACACCGACCAATACAAATGTGGTGCGCAATTTGGTGATTTACAGCTTCAAGGAAAGCGCCTTTGTCCAGGTGGGTGCAAGGAAAAACATTGCTGTGTTAGGAATTTTTAGATAGCCAATAAGCTTAACTGCCGCTTATGCGCATATAAAAGGATTTCCAATTAGAGTATACTATATTTAAAATAAATGGAAATATACAAATTTGTATAATACTCTGACAGGTAACTTTCAAATTTATATTTTGTGTATACCCTTTCGCATTTGTCTTTTTGCTTTAGTTGCTGATGCTGCCATTATAAATTTTCTGTATATTTTCATCGTTGGCATGAAACTGTTGGCAAAAAAGCTAAATTTGTGTCGAGACAATTCTCGGCTTTTGCACCAAACTCGTCTTGGCTTAACATTCATCGTCTCACATAACATTCATCGTTCGGTCAAATGGTTACAGACCATAAACTCGAATAAAATATGTAGCATCACAACCACCATAATCATCATTTGTCAGAGGGGCTTTAGTTTCATCCAATGCCTTCTCCAAGTTACACGATTCAAGGCAGCAGACAATTATGTAGTTATGTATTTTCAGTTTCTTGATATCTTCATATCTATCACATCCGCTGGCCTGCGCGTTGTAAGTTAAGAAGGATGTTTGGAGACATTTCTTACTCATGCGCATGACATGACCTAACCATTGGAGTCGTTGCGATTTGGCGAACTTAACAACATTTTCCCCTTTGCAAATTCGCCACTACTCCTCGTTGTATCTGATTCTATGTATAACAACCATCGCCAAACCGAATTGGACCATAGACTTTTCGTAAGACTCGTCTTTCGAAAGTTCGGAAATTTTGTTCACCCTTGATTGACATTACCCATGGCTCACAGCCATATGTCCAAACTTATTATTATTTTATTATTGTTTTGTAAATACTGTATTTACAGCTGCGCGAGAGTAGTCTGCATTTTAGTAGTTACAGGCTGGCGTAGTAAACTTTCTTTGCTACAACAAGTCGATCTTGGATGCAGTCATGAATACTATTGTCATTTTTTAGAAGTACCCTAAATATTTGAAACTCTCTATTCCTTCAAAAACGTTCTGTCCAACAGTTATATTTTCAGGCTTCGGCATTTCAACATCGCGTGACAATTTCATGTATTTGGTCTTATCGGTGTTGATATGGAGCCCGACTTTGCTTTTGTTGCGATGTGAGAGAAAAGTTGTACCTGATCTCGAGCGAGAATGGTTCTGTCATCAGTATACTCATATGCGATGGTTAGATCGGAGCGGGTGAATAAATGACCAGATTTCATATCGTTCTTGATGGCGTAGTGCAAAAGCAAATTGAATACAGACGTTGATCAGGTGTCGCCTTGCTTGACACAAATTTCGATGGCAAAGTGTTCCGTGGTTGCCTGTTGCACAAGGACTTTTCCTTTCGTGCCACCATATTCGACTAATTTAGTTTCGTGTGTCATTTGGTTATTCAATAAACCAGGAGTCTTTAATATGTTTTGCACTGAAACTACCTTTGCAAGTATTTAGTAAGGAAAATATTTATACAATACTACACATATACTTTTACTATAGCAGGCATTACAATGATTTATTAACTAGAAAATATAGTTGTAAAATCAGAGAAATTGATTATCTAGCTTTTCTGAGAATAATTTTTCAAATCGGGACTGAAGTTTTAAAGTCCAATCCAATTATCGCTTTCTTCAAATTTATTTATGAGTTGATTTCGGATATTATTGGAATACGCTGATCCAGACTTTTTTACTGTATTAGTCGAATTGCGGTTTTAGGCTCACATCACAAGTTAGTAGTTCCCAATATTTCTCCTTCTTTACTATTGAAAGGGTAGATGAGTTTGATTACAGTGACTCTGTAAACCACTACGATATTACGGATCAAGATTCTCTGGCTACTGCTACTAAAATCAATTACAAGCTGGTGTCAAACTGGAGCAGATATTTGCTTGATCCCTTATAGACTGCATTAAATAAGCACTGCACAGGGAATTATTGGCAAGTTTTGACAATTTATTTGTGTCTTATTCAATTCAATTAATTATTTTTTTTTATGAAAATATTTTTTATTTTGCTACAAAAAGCATATATGTAGATCTAAGTTTCAAATTGTGCTAATTTCCATACAAATTTCAAACCTTTTATCAGAATTTTTAGAAAAATTCTAGGTATGCTGTTTCATAGTTCGTTAAATTTTGGTATGACAAAATCAAGCCGATTCTTTTAAAGGTCGTATCGGTAAATCAGCTGATTTGTTTTTTTTCTTTCACCGTGCCCATGTGGCTGTCAGCCCAGAATGAAACAGGGCGGATTCATTTTTTGTTTTCTATTTTGCCAACACTTTTCTGTGACAATCAAACGTACAAAACATTGTTGTTGCCCTAGTGCCACCACCTTTAATGAATGCGCCTTGGAAAAAATACAAGTTTAAAGTGCTTCAAGAATGGCGTTGATTTTTGACATTTTTTTCTTTTATGACATGCATGTTTTCTTCCATTTAAAAAAAATTTCGAATGTTCGTAAATGATGCATCAGAACGAAAAAATTCAAAAGGCAACGCGATTTTTGCGCCATTTTAATTTTCACTTTGTATTACCGAAATTGGCCACAAATTGCACACTCAGAGTTTTTCTAGAAATTCCCAAAGAAAAAGCTTTTATAATTTTGTACAAAGTTTTAAGCTTTAAGTGACATACTTTTTGTTATAGTATGAACTGTATTTTTATAAGAAAATAAAATAAAAAATAAATAGAAAATCTGTGAGTAGTGAAATCTTAACAAATTGTTACGCTGCTATTATTGTGTACACAGCTGTACATTAGACACCTTATTTGCTCCATACATTTTACTAAAGAATTTGATGTTCTCCCTGCAGTAGTAGAATATGAAAATAGGATGTTAAAAATCAAACGAAATGCAAAATTCAATTTTACCAAATCTGAATGATCTAATTTGACAACCGTGACTTAAAAAAATGTTCTACAGTAGGTTAAATCCGTATATGGAAAATGCATTCATCCTGCACAAGAAAACAAAGAGATATCTATCCTTATGTAGAATGTGCCACTAAAACAAATGGCATACCAAGTTTTTTAATGCAACCAATTCGAAAGTTATCCACACGGCCTAAAATGACTATTTGCTCCTTTCTTTTTTACGAATTGTCAAACTTATTCGTTACTCCATCGTCCAGATAGCAGTAATTTTTCCAACATTAAAATACTCAAAATTGTAGGTGATTTAATGTAGTTTTTAAAAAAGCAAATAGATTTCAAACCGAATTATATTTGAGCTAGGAATATAGGCTTAAGTAAAGCCTAATCGATGTACAGTTGGAAATGAAGGAATATATTTTTTAAACACTTTCACCAACTTTTTTGGGAATTTCTGTTGTTGATAAACCATCCAAAGTAAAAAAAATTACGATTGCACTTCAAACGGCATGTGAGCCTTTTTGAGGTTTCGAATCGTTTTCTCGTTTTCTCATCACCAAGCCGAAATCGTTGGACTGTTTGTATGTCGTAACGTAAATTCATACCTCGCCACATTTTTAATTAGTTAACTCGGAGAATTTTCTTTCCAGCGACTTACTTTCAACCATTTTTAAGGTATAATTAAGAGAAATTAGCGGTAAATGTGCTCAGAATTCTACTTTGAAGCCTTAATTCTTAATTAAATTAATTAATCCTTAATTTAAAAAATTATCCCTATATTCCTTTCTGTTGCCTGCTCCACTTAAATAATTAAAGGCCTTCTAATTGCCAAAAACTAATCATAGGTGCCGATAGCTGGAAACACCGTAACACTAATGCAGATGGATGGCAGTGCTTTGCATATAGACTCTGAGGAGGCAAAAATCCAAATGGAGGAGATGGGCGAAATTGGTTGGCATGCACGCTATACATCAAATCAAAAAAAACTTGCTAATTTACTATTACATTTATAAATGCCTCATAATTGGCTATTAGGTTATCCTCTACCCGCACTCACCGGTTCCTTCATTGAAGCTGAAGAAGTGCATAAGCCACCAAAGGGTGAAGAGGACGAAGAAGACGAAGGCGAGGAAAAGGCAGAAGCAAAAGCTGCCAAAGACATGGAAGAAGAATTGCCCGAAGAGGAAGTTGAGGGGGAAGAAGAAGAAGTGGTTGAGGAAGGAGCGACTGAAGGCGAAGCTGCAGCGGCAGAGGATGGCGGTGATGTTGCAGGTACTACTTATTTAAAAAATGTAAACAGTTGTGTTTTAAAATATTAAAAGGAACTTATTAATCATTGCACGCGCAGAGGCAGCAGCAACAGCGCCTGCACCAGGTGGTCGAAAGCGCAAATTATTGAATCAGTTTAATTTTTGTGAACGCTCCGCTCTAACCTACACAAATCCAAGAAGGGTAAGTAAATTAGAACTTTTGATATACAGCCCGCCACAAAAATAAAGCAGATCAACATTTTTAGCAATTTTGACTATTTTATTGCCTAACAAAAATCATATAAATCCAATTTTCACATTTAGAAAAATTCTACAAACTTTTTATCTCAATTTCACGGTTTTTAATTAGGATTTCTACAAAGTACTTGGGTACGCAGTTTGCAGCCCATTAAACTGCCATAGAATAAAGCGTAAGTATGAAGTTATTGGAAAATCTCCTTGATTTGTTAAAATGGTTTTCCTTGACGATGCTGCGCATTTTCTCAGATTTTTCAGCAACTTCAAACTGCTAATAAGCTATAAAACTTCATAGCAAAATCTTTCCAGAAATTAAAAACCCTGGTATTCTGATAGAAATGTATCTAATGTTTATTGTTAGTTAATGGGCTATGCTTTCATACAAAATGGAGTAAAATGAATCATCTAATTTTGTTTTTGGATACCTTTTTTTACTAAATAAAAATAAAAAATAAAATATGTTTACCTTTACGCACTCCATTGTTTGTCTGTTTGTTTACTGCAACCCTCTAGTTCATAAGTGTCAAATATGATTGACCTACGACACAATTTGTAAGAATTATAAATCTTTCTGATAGGGTGGTTAGTTTTGCGCCGCTTTGTACAAAGGGAAATAGTCAAAGTTGGTGAAAATATTGATGTACTACAATTCCACCGCGGACTCAAAGGAACTTATACTCGTATACATATACCTTATATATGTAGGTATATACAGGGTGGGCCAAATAAGACCTACTAATGTTAAACACAAATAACTTTTGCAATAATCATTTATTTTGGTTAATCGTTTTTATCCATTGAATATATTTTATGGAAATTATGTAAGAAATATTACATCAGGCAAATGTCCACCATTTTTCTCGATACAAAGATTGACTCTTTTTAACGCGTTTTCCATTACACCACATAAAGTTTCTGGTTGAAGGCTCAGTATTTCGTCTCGAATATTTTGCTTCAGCTGTCTAATAGAGTCTGGTTTATTAAGATACTTTTTGTCTTTTAAATATTCTCATAAAAAGAAGTCGGGCGAACGAGGTGGCCAAGGGAAATTTGAATTTTTGGAAATCAGACGTTCGCAGTTGCTCCATCTTGTTGAAACCACAAATTAGGATACTGCTCCGCCATTGGCCGCAAAACGTTTTCAATCAATGTTCTGTAAGAAGCTCCTGAAATCGATTCCGGCGTTTCATCCTCATTTTCGAAGAAATGTGGACCGATAATTCTAGTGGCCATAACACCGCACCAAACAGTACATTTAGATGGGTATAACTGGTGATGGTGTGTTGCCCTTGGATTTCCAGAGCCCCACAATCCACAGTTTTGTTTGTTGACATAACCATTTAAATGGAAATGCGCTTCATCCGACATCAAAACATTATTTAAAAAATCAATTTGTGTGGCTAATTGTGTAAAACGAATAGCGTATTGTAGTCGTTGTTGGTGGTCTTGCGGTAGGGTTCCATAATAAATTTCCAACAATTCAATTATAGCCTACAAAAAGAGAAAAATAAATATGTCAAAAATAAAAAAGTTATTTGTGCTCAACATTATTAGGTCTTATTTGGCCCACCCTGTACTTGTATCGTGCACACATTTGATAACGGAAACTAACAAGCTAAGTGTTCGCTCAATACATTTTAGAATGTTGATACACAAACCATACCTCCACCGCGTTCCCAGTATGGGGCTAATGTATTGCAATGGAATATTTACGATAGTTATGCAGAGGATTTTGAACAACAACAAAAAGAAAAGGAAAAGAAAGATGAGAAGAAACACAGAAAGGATGTTGCATTGAAGAAGTTGGATAAAGCAGCAGAGGCAGAGATACTTAATAAGAAGTATCTTAAGGCTTGGCAAATATTAGAGCGCATGATTAATCAAAATATCTATGAGGAAATCGCCAACGATTATCGCTATTGGGAGGATCCAGCTGATGAGTACAGAGAGCAGGAGGGCACATTGCTACCACTTTGGAAATTCAACTATGAACGCATACGTAAACTGAGCGTTACCGATCTGCTGTTCAATCCGAAGTATTACGATCTATTTGCAGTATGCTATGGTTCGCGTAAGTTTTCAAGAAAATAGCATAGATTAATTTATACGAATTTATAAGTATAATAAAACTTTTGCTATTACTGTTACTTCAAAGATGAGTTCATGAAACAACCAAATGAGGGCGCCATATGTTTCTTCACAGTCAAGAATCCCTCTTACCCAGACTACATAAGTAAGCACCGTAATTGATTTTATGTAATGAACGTAGTTTTGCTCACTTGAAGTTTATATGCACATCATTTTCTTACGTTTCATTTCCATTACTTGCTATCGGCCAGTATCGACAGAGAGTGGTGTTATGTGTTGCGATATACACCCGGTTTATCCATTTTTGGTGGCAATAGGTGAGAGTGGTCGCTTCTTGAGCGCATATTTTTATGTTTGTTTAGTTATTTATAGGTATGTACGATGGCAGTGTAGCGGTTTACAATCTGAGAGAGACCTATGACAAGCCGCTCTATCTGTCGGTGGGCGTTCACAATAAACATGAGGAATGTGCATGGGAGGTATGCTTGTATGAAAAAAAAACAATTTATGAAAAATATGCATGTAGAACATATAATAAGCGGTAGAGCAAAAACAACAAGAGAAATGTATTTTGCTTTTGGTCCCTATAATTTCAAAATCTATAAGCAAAGATTGGAAGTTAGAGCAAGTTATACAAAATTTGACAATCTAGAGCTAAATAAGTAAAAAAAAAATTTGGCAGCTGCTCTACTGCTACTGGTACCTGCTCAATGCGCCTTGGTTTGTAGCAAACAAATGTAATATTTAAAGTTCTAAATGAAGAAACAAAGTGCAGTCAAATGAAAGTTGTGAGAATTTAAACAAAAATTTGAAAGTACTATACGATTCCTCCATTTTATTTATTTAATTATTTATTTAGCGTTTCAATAGTAACATAACTAGGATAAACCTTATAATTATTAATGCTACTCACAACAGATTAAATTTTTTAAAATGAACTTTGCATAAGTAAGAAAAACAAGTATAATCCAAGGAACGAGACAAGTATTTATGAATTAATATTATCTGTCCCAGTGTTAGTTTTAGCTTGGGGAAAAAGAAATCCATTATTTTCTCGGTAGAGGGCTGTAGTAAACGATGTCTCTTAAAGTATCGATCAAGCAATTTAAAGTTTATGGTCGTTGTCAAGGTGACATTTCACACTAAAAAAACTCGTTTGCTGTTTTTTCTTTATTCCATTCAGTTGTGAGTTACAGGGTGACAGGGTGTTAACAATGGAAGTCAACAAAGAGAAAATTCGGTACATTTTACAGCTTTCCTTTGACAAAGGCGAAAATGCAAGCCAGGTTGAATGCCGCTGAACAGTTAATTACGATTTCGTTCAGGTATTTTTGATGTTAAAGAGAATGTCGATTATGTTAATGTCGTGGTATTGCCCAGGAACTAAAGATCGACCATAAAACTGTTTTAAACTATTTGCGCAAAAATGGACTTATTTTTCCCCAAACCAATGTTATGACTGAAGTTCGAGTCTAAATGTGCTCACGTTATTTATAGATATTAAATTTTGGAGAATAGAATTCCAAAGTCGACTCACATCTCCCAAGAATTGTCTTTGTGACGTCAGTGCTTTCTAACTAGCAGCGACAAGCTTAGATGTTCTTGCAGATTTCATTACCGTTTTTTTGAGTGCAACTTATCTAGACACTTTCGAGTGGTAGATTTCATACAAACGTAAGAGGGATCTGAACTATAAAAGCTTACCCACAGACATGGAATATAATTTGGTTCTCACGGTCGTCCCAATATTTTTTGTGATTTAGAAGCGCAAAAAAAATATATATATAATATGTCAATAGCTGATATAAGCACTTTATTATCAAAATAAATGAATAAATGTTATTGCTGCTTTTCTGTGGTAGATGTATCTTGCCTTGATTCTTCAAAAGTGTCATAATTCAAAAAAATCTAAATGTAGAGAAAAACGGCTTCATAGTTTATAAATTACTATGATTCCTAAGTAAAAGTAAGCTTTTGGTAACTTCTACATTCATAGGTACATAATAGGCCTCTTTCACCAACCATAATTTATTTCAGTTTGGTTCAGTCGCTGATCTTCGCCAATTATATGTTGAGCATTTTCCGATACCAAAAAACAATGTTTCGTTAAAATTAGGTAGCTTTGTTATCCAGGAGTTAGTGAATATTCCTGATTCAAAACACCATAACATTTTTTAGAAAACGGAATTTCGAAGTATTCGCTAAATTAATAATGCCGTTAAAATGTGATTTTGTTTCTTTTACTTACGGGATCGCGACAATGATAACACTGAAATAAAGTTCCTTAAATACTAAGAATGTAAGCTCCTTGAAAGAGATCGTTGACTTTCTGAAAGAATGTACATATATGCATGGTGTGCAGGCCTCATTCCAAAATTGGTACGGTTCTTGCGATAGCTAATGAATTCACATTCGAATGAAAGGAGTTTCTCCGTACTTTAGCGACTTAAGCTGTATCTGAGGGCAAACAAGTTAGAAAAATACTTTTACATATACTTCATGTTAACATGTATAATGGGTCAAACTGGATTTAAATGTTTTACCAAATCAGTTTAAGACAAAATGCTCCAAAAAGAGTGTGGCTTTTCTTTCTTTTAATTAAGAAAATAAATTGGTAAGTAGAAAGTGAATTATTAGTCCCACTGCCCGAGGATTCAGTTTTTGAGTAGACGACCGGCTCATACAGTATGAACAGTGCCGGATTTACACAAAATGCCGCCCTGTGCCCCATGCAAAATGCCGCCCTAATTTTTTAAATTTGTGTGTGCGTGTTTGTATTGTACTACAGAAAATCGTCGACTACACAATAAACAGGTGTAACAAACAAATTTATTGTTGAGCAAAATTTGTATTGTTTAATTATAAATTAAGTGCTAAGAAAATGTAATAAATAGCATAAAATATAGTAGCACATCTTAAAAAATAGAATCCAATTGAACCGATAGAACAGCATACTTACTTAAACATATTATCAATCTTTATTAGATGAGCAAAAAAAGGAATGACTGCTTTTATGAGATCAAGTTTTACACATCACCTTTAATGCGAACACGTCTGACTTTTCGTACTGCAAACTGGTGTATTAAATTGTCACAATTCAAGCGTTCAAGTAAATCAGACTCAATGCACAGTAGAGTCAGACTATTCAGACGGTTTTCAGACATTGTTGAACGCAAATAATTTTTCACTCTATCCAGACATGAAAATGAACATTCTGCGCTACAGTTTTTGACGCTAATGTGTTAAATATTCAATATGCTATCTCCACATTTGGAAACTCAGTGTATAACTCGGTCGTCCGCAGAAGTTTCAGAAGGTCAGATGGCGAGTTACGTTCTATTTTTCGTTCAGAACAGTACACGTGAAAGTGAATCATTGCGTCAGTGAATGTAATCTCAAGGTCTGAAGTATAAGCTTTTCTCAAATATTCCGATCTTTCACGAAGCTCTTTGAAATTCAAACCTCCAAAATCAGTAATCACTCAAAATTTCTCGTATATCTTTTCATATGCTTGGTTTCTCTTTCTCAATTCTGAATCAACGTTGTCTAGTATGATATTGAAGGTATTTACTCGAAAATTATCGCTTCCTGTCAACTGAATTTCCCCATCTCTTGATTCGACAGCTTGTAACTTTCTTCTTCTTTTTCTCGAAACAGTCGCCTGGTATTCTTGACTCTCTGATATGTTCAACGCTTCTTTTTCATAAACTTCAAATTGCATTCGTGTATCTGCTACTACTTTTATCAGCCCACGATAGTCATTAATTACATCAGTAATATTGATGTCTGTAATCTTTTACTAACAGTGTGGAATCGTCAAAGTAAAAAATGCCAAAGAATGTGCATGAATGTTATCTCAAGTCTATCTAGTTGAATCCTCAGTCCTCTAGCTTCTTGTCTCGTTATAGCATTCTCAGTTACATCTTCCTCGAATAAGATCAGAGTTTCAATGATTTTGCCATAGTGTTCATAGAGTATTTTTACCGCATCATGACGAGCCGACCATCTTGTTACTGACAAAGATTTCAATACGACTGACTCCGACAGTCTGCTATATCAAGGTCCAAAAATTCTAAAGCAGATGTTGCGGCTGTTAAAAAATCTTCAGCTTTGTGTCCAGTGTTGTCAATAAACATTAGAAACCTTTCTACAGGTGTTCCATCTTTTTGTACGTATCTGAGGACAAATGTCAGTTGATCAACGTGTGATATATCCGGTGTTGAGTCTACAATTACACCAAAATAAATAAAAAAATAAAATAAATAAATAATTGGCGCGTACACTTCTGTTAGGTGTTTGGCCGAGCTCCTCCTCCTATTTGTGGTGTGCGTGTTGATGTTGTTCCACAAATGGAGGGACCTACAGTTTCAAGCCGACTCCGAACGGCAGATATTTTTATGAGGAGCTTTTTCATGGCAGAAATACACTCGGAAGTTTGCCATTGCCTGCCGAGGGGCGACCGCTATTAGAAAAATGTTTTTATTAATTTTACTTTCACCGAGATTCGAACCAACGACCTCTCGGTGAATTCCGAATGGTAATCACGCACCAACCCATTCGGCTACGGCGGCAAAATACTTGGCTGTTTTGACTTCTTTAACTATAATAGATAATACTTCATCTACCAACAATTGTATAAACTCTTCATAGATGGTTTTTGACAGATAGCTTGTACTTCCCGATCCTTTGTTGCCATATCTTCTTATACGTTCTTCTAAAAATGGATCAAATAATGCCAGAAATTCAATGAGCATCAGAAAATTGCCATTATTTGGTGAGCCGAATTTTTTATTACTTCCCCGCAATGGAAGCCCACGTGAGGCTAGAGCTTTCATAGCAGCAACAACTCTTTTTAATACGTTTTTCCAATAAGTTATTTCGTTGCCAAATTGGATCATTAAATCGTTATCTATTCTTTTTTTGATGCTCGATCTTTCCTTGAGGATCGTCATATTTTTTATGTGATTTTTCGAATTCCCATACTCTGCTACACGAACTCCTCCATGCCTCCAATCGTTGAAACCTGCTTTTCCATTAAACGAACAGTCTGCATCAAACAGAAGACAGGGAACGCAATAAACAGGCTTCTTACTTGCTGAATAACTAAGCCAAGGGCGTTGGACTTTTTCACCATTGAGCAGTTTTCTCTCGAATAATGTTTCCGTCAACTTGCGAGCCTTTCCATTGCTATAAACTCTTTCTGTGATAAAAAAATCGAGGTTTTTGTTCTGACTGCATCCATTTTCCGCTACGTAATCTCTGATAAAGTCACTAATTATCCAGGTTCCTGGATCATCATTCATGATTTTCTCGTTCGACTTGATATCTGTTGTTTCGTCGCTTGTAGCTAAATTTTTAATTTCTTCTTTCTCTTTTGTAGAAGCTAGAAAACAAGAAGTCGTACTGAGAACATCGACATCATTATTCGTTGTCGGAAGTGCGCCTATATCATCAGGTTGAAATAGTGATATGATACTTAAAAATTTAACAGTCACATCGTTGTCATCTGCAAACGAAGAATTAAAGCAATCATTCAACAGCTGTACTCGCTGTACGCGAGTTGTGAAAATACAAATGTATGTATTTTACTCTGGACATGCAATTAATATTAATCCTCATGAGACGTACCTTTGTTCTCTAAGACTAAACAATCTTTTTCCGGACCAACTTTATCTTCTGTACCATGTTTTTTCGTGAAATAATTATGTAATTTTGGAGTCTTGTTCAAAACTTCCTTCTCCTTATTATTTTTCTCGAGAGCACGCTTTTTATATGCGTGCCCACTCAGCCTTTGGCGCCCGTCACTCATATTTTCCGTACATATAGAATTATTATCTCCGGAAGAATCAAAAACAATCCAGATTAATTGGAAAAACGTTAAATATATATATCAAGATGGTATGTTGACTTAATAGCGAATAAACAGCACAGCTGACAGTAGCTTGCTATAGAATGAGAGGGGTTGCAAGCTGCGTTTGAATTGAATTGAAGCCGGGCCTAATTTAAAACTGAGCGTAACTATGTTTAAAAATGAATCGGTTTGTTTTAACTAACATAAGTTCGCTGCGGTTCAATATTAAACCTCGTTCACATTTTCCAACATCTCGTTCAGAGGAGATAATTTTATCATATGTTGTGATATGAACAGTTAGAAACTAACCCGAGATCAGCTTCTTATTTTCTCCATAAACGTTTTCCCTGAGGTGGGCCCTAATACCCGCCGCTCCTCGAGTATAACTTTTTTTTGTTTTTTTAATTTTCTTCTCCAAATTTTGCCGCCCTTGTAGAATCTGCCGCCCTGTGCGCTGGCACCGTTGGCACTTAGTGTAAATCCGCCACTGAGTATGAACGCGAACTGCTTGCAGGATATGTTTTTTCACTTAGAGCATACATTTTGAATCTTCCCTGGACTAAATATTCCAATTTATACAAACACACAAACATTTAATACACACAAACAGCAATTGGTTGAACAAATTTGCCTTTTTTTTTACAAATTTTAATAAATTACCTAATGTCCCTTTAGAGGCGAAGAAGTATCCTCTCTTTCACACGATAAAAACAATATTGATTAGCCCTCACCTTTGCGTGCTATTCGTTTCCCTTTTCAAACAAAGACTTTGGTTCCTTTAAACTTGTACATCCAGAGCAATGTATGACCTAGCAGCGCGCTCACTTCGAAAACTACATCAGCTTTCGAATTCTAATATGCTTGATTCCTCTAAGCCAAAAAATGTGTTTTTAAAATTATTAAATAATACATGGTTTGAAAAGGCTCGGTACTAGCAAAGGAAACACTTTTTTGTGTGTTCAAAATTTGCTTTATTCATCAACGTATTACAATTTCCATCAAGAACAACGCAATCATTCCAGCGCCGCTATTAAATTCTATATCACTTTTGTAGAAGGATTTATTTTTTGCCTCAAAAAAGGCCTCAATTTCACAGATAACCTCTTCATTCGAACGAAATTTCTTACAGGCCAGCATTTTTTTAGGTTTGTGAACAGCCAGTAGTAGGAGCAATTCGAAGTTTAATTCATGTAGTTTTGACATTGTTTTGGATCATCAACACGTTCTTGTTTTTGGTCCACAGTGAGCAAATGCGGCACCCACTTCAAACACATATTTCGTCCACTTAGTATAACAATAGCCTATGTGCTCATAGGCTATTATTTTTTTATTGAAATTTTGGATTCTCCATCGTCGATTTTATATGTGGTCAAAATTTTGTCAAATTCTAGTTCCACAAAGTGGGTCAAAACATCAGTCAAAAAATAATAAATATTTACAGACATTACGAAATTTGAGTGAGGGTGCGACCAGAGTGAGTGCTGAAAGCCGAGCCGAGATTGTCAGTGCGATAAAGATTGTCAGTGCGATAAAACTGATTACATACAAGTCAATACAAATAACAAGTCAATACAAAATGTATAACACAGTGAACGCCGACAAGAGCAGAGAGCAAAGCCGATGAGTGCGAGAAAACAGTTTCAAAGCGTTTTGTGCGCTTTTTTGTATTGTTGATGTTTACTTTTTAGAGTGCAGTTGTGTTTTTTAATGGTTTAAAAATAAACAAAAATGGATATCGATCAAATAATAAGTGAAATTTTTTCCTGGCCTGCTTTGTGGGACCAAAAAAACATTACCTCAGAGTCACTATCAATCTTTCGCAAAAAGTTACTGGCACCTTAATAAAATTTGTCCAGTTTTTGTTTAGTTTCACACCTATCTTGTCCAGAATGTAATCAAATGTTTCAATTTTCATTCGGGTATATTGTTGAAATTTAGCTGGATATTTTCTTAATCATTACATAAATGATGAAATTCAGCAAATTCATTCCTTTTTAGTGTAATTGGATGTTTTCCAAACTCTTCTGTGTTAATAATTGCATTAATCACACTAGGAGAAGCAAAATACTCGTCATCAGATGAATCCATTACCGTGTACAGCAATTTTATAAACACAAATGAACAACAAAATTAAATGACATAAGAGCAAAACACATGGAATAAACTGAATTTCAGCGCTGATTCTCGCATTCACTGTGTTATATACAAATTTTCTTCTCGCATGAAAATAAGCCTCAATAAGCTCGGCTCGGCTCCGCTCGGCATCAGCGCTGACTCTGCTCGCACCCTGAGAGCTACTTTCGACAAAAAGTTTGAAATTCATTTTCTCAAAACATCAAAAAATTTATAGGCTATTTTAATACTAAGGGGACGATTTCTCATAGTCAAATATAAAGCCAATACGTTCTTTTGATATCTGTACGATGTCAGCTCACGCAAATTCACTTTTCGATCATTCCAAACCATCTTTTTGATGTTTTTTGATTTTTCTGGTGTTACTGCCTCGTTTGGTCGTGCATTGCGTTGTGCATCATCGATGTCTCCCCAGAAGGAGAGGAGGAATCGGTTTAGTGGTCACACCACACGACGCAGTAGACGACGGCCGCTGTAAGTGCGAAGGCATTTTGAACCCTACCTCACCCACCAAAAAAAAAAAAAAACGAAATAAATAAAACTAACTGAAAAAGAGGTGAATGCAATAAAACTAGTGCGATCTATGTGTTAGGCCCGTTACTTTTCAGCTCATGTGTTACAATATAATTTTAGCACGTATTTTCGTCAATATGTTTTAATTCTAGAATTTTCGTACTTTACTAACTTTTCCAATGAAACAAAATAAAGCAGACGTCTATATACCTTCTACACCTCTCCTTTCCAGATTAAATGGGGCCCCGATATGGCGGATGGTGAAATCAATTTCTATTCCGTCTCAACCGATGGACGTGTCTTCAATTGGGTGCTTATGCAGAACGATTTCATGATCACTACAATAACAACGCTCTTCCTCACCAATGGCATTGTCGAGGGACCCGATGGCACTGAAGTACAGCTACGCAGCTGTGGGTCGTGCATGAAATTCCATCCCACAAATCCTGAAATTTACCTAATCGGCACCGAGGAAGGCTTAATCCAGAAATGCAGTATAGCATACAGCTCCAAATATCTGATGACATACAATGCACACCATCTCACCGTCTATCGCATCGATTTCAATCGTTTCAATGCGAACATTTTCATCTCGTGTAGTGGTGATTGGCGCGTCAAAGTGTGGGAGGATATGCGAGCAGAGCCGCTGTTTATCTTCGATTTGGGTTCCTCTGTGGGCGATGTAAAGTGGGCGCCCTTCTCGAGCACTGTCTTTGCAGCGTGTACCACCGAAGGCAAAGTGTTCGTTTTCGATTTGAATGTGAACAAATATAAGCCGATTTGTGTGCAAGCGGTGGTGCCGAAGCGAAAGAATAAATTGACACGACTCGCTTTCAATGAGAATTTACCCTTCATAATTGTCGGCGACGATAAGTGAGTGCGATAAAAAATGAGACAAATGCTCTTTGGTGTTTGTTTTTGTTCTTATTATTTTGTCACTTATAGGAGTACGGTGACTTCGGTGAAACTATCGCCCAATTTACGGTTAATGGTGAAACCACCTAAAAAGCAACAGTATCTGGATCAAAATACATTGCAGGTGCAAAAGTTGGACAAATTGTTATCGCTGGTGCGGGAGTTGCCCAGCGATATGATGGTGCCCGATACACCTACCACGACGAAGAGCTAAAGCTGCTCAAGAAGTGGCTGAGAAATGCGCTTAATTATAATTTTTGTTTTTATTTTAGACAATTTTTTTTTTAGATATTTTTAAAATTTGTTAGCAAATCGAAGTGTTCACGCATACCGACAAACTTTTGCTGTTGTGCAAGTGAAAATTATCACAATAAATAAGCTCTGGTTTTTTCGTAATCAAATATGTAGTTTATTTGTAATTAATTTGTGTTTATGTAAATTTTCTATTTTACTTAGAAGTGAGCAATACAGTTTTACACCGAACTTTTTTACATTTGCAATATTTTGTGTATGTATGTGTGTGCCGTAAATATGACGAAAGTATTATGCAATCGAGATTATCCATTTATATACATATGTATGTATGTAGGTATGTATGCAGTATGTAAGACCTCTATTATTAGTGTTTGTGTTAGATCATTAACAATGTATGTATGTATATTTGAATGTATTGGTGGAACTACGTTTCATTAGCTTCACTAGAAATCGTTCTTTCATGAAAATATTTATACAGCAATATAAAACATTAAAATTTTTTTATTTATAACTAATCAATGTTAGAAAACCAACAATTTTATAAATGTATGTATGTCTGTATGTATATTTATATGACGTGGGTATACGTTTAAAAATAGTTAGCAAAACCAAATCCTTGAAGCCGTAGCGCGGAGTACAAGTTTACATGCAGTACAGTTATCACATATGAATGTTATGAGTGTTTATGTATGTATGTATGTAGTTATGATTATTTTATATAATATATACCATATTATACTATATTATATATATGTATGTAAGTTTGCGAGCATGAATCTATGATCTACTTCAATATTCCATTATTTGGTCTCAATCTAGCTAGAAGGGAAAAAAGAAAATATTTTTTTACAAATAAGTTAATGGGTTTAGGCCGAGCCTTTCGCTACGCGCTATAAAATACAGTGTACTTTTTTAGTAATCTAATTTCAGTAGTTCTCTACTACGCTACCCAATTCATCTTTTACTTATTTGGTTGTATGTACAGGCACGGCGCGCTGTTTGTTTTTATCTCCTTGAAGTCAACGTCAACGAGAGTCGCTAAGGGAACTCAAATTTCACGTCTTCTTAAGTTAAGGTAGCCAGATATGTTCACTTTTACTACCAGCAGAATTCAGAGTTGAGAGAATACCAAAGGTAGCGCATTTCGCGGTACCGGCACTTGGCTATCAGTGAATTTGACAGAATCACATGTTGAGCTAACGTACTTGTAGAGGCTTGCTTACATTTTTGTGTTTCTAAACTGTTTTTTCCTTTCTATGTATTATCTTGTACACATTAACCTAACTTAATGTTTCATGTTTCTTTGCCAGCGTTGGCTATTTTGGACAATCTCAGCTTAGTTCTCTTTAAGGAGAATCTATTAAAGGTGGTATCGGTACATCAGTTGATACAGCCATTTGGCTGTCAGCCCAGAATGAAACAAGACGAATTTATTCTTTGTTTTCTCTTTTTCCAATACTTTACTTTGATAATCAAATATACAACACCTTTAATGGATGCGCCTTGGTTCTGTCACACATCTCAACTATGTATGTACAACTATGTCATGGTGAATTTTCGAAATTTTCTCACTTCAAACTGCATAATCTTGTATTATATCATTCTTGGCTAAGACTCACAACGTAGGCTTTAGTAAGCCTTTAAGACTCACATCCAGCTTTAGGCTGGAATATTTTTCTTCAAATGAACAGAGTGTTGACGCTAGATTGCAATGGCTTCATTTCAAGCGACGTCTACATCGTGGTAAGTCACACATTTCCTGCGCTTACGCCGCCAATCCCAACAAGACTTATGGATAATATCTCCCTATTTCTTTATGTCATTTCTGAATCACTTTCCCTCGATGTACTCAGGATAACATCAGCATCAGCAGTGTAATGTATTAATTTATATTCCTCTTAAAGGGCGCTGTAACCACCTTAGCGAATTTGACAGACTCAAACTATGAGTTTCAGTCCATTGTGCTCTTCCAAATTATATTGGATCTAACGAACAGATCTGTATTAGATATTATTAAGATACAGATACTCATCGACAAATTATAGAACATTAACATTTTCATCAGTTTCGACAGTTTTGAATGTTCGTTATTTTTGTATAAAAGTATGGTTCATTACCTAACAAAAAACATAGTTATAAGTACATAAATTCCAGTTTCAAGGCTTTTGCAAAAACAAAAATGTCGTGCGTGTGGTGTGCGAAGAAAGTGCGCAGTACCGTCAAGGAAAAAAATTGTAAAAATTCAACGGGTTTTTTGGCGAACTTTGGCCCAACTGCTCCTCCGATATGTGGTGTGCGTTTTGATGTTTTTCCAGTAAAGGAAGGATGGTTTCTTATTTGCCATTTGAGGTTTGCCATTGCCTGCCGAGGGGCGACCGCTATAAGAAAAACACTTTTTATGAATTGGTGTTTTGAAGCTATGCACTTCCGAATGGTAGTCACAAACTAACGCATTCGCCTATTGCGGCCGCCATCGTAGGGCTTAGCTCCTCTTAATATCTATCTAATTTGTTTTTGTAATATTTCTCAGCCTGCCTCATCAGACATGTGACTCCAATTTTACTTGTACTAGATTTTGTTAAAATATTTTTTGAGTTGCTATGAAAAGTGGAAATTAATGAAAAAAAATGTTATTTCATCATATTTTTGTTCACAGATATGCAAACATTGAGTTTCTGTTATCAACAAAAAAAAAATATTAGTATTCGTAGTCATATCTAGACACTGTTGCCATTTGTTTACCCACGTATTTACTAGTTATACGCTTTTTTTACTTAATGCCCACTGAAATATCTGAAATATATTGGCTCATAACCACAGTGTTTCCATGCAGGAATATGCTATGTCAGCATCTATTTGTTATTTTTTCATTTGTGTGTGTATGCCCTATTAGCGTGTCTGTAGGTATGTACATTTCCAGTATTCCTTCGTTTCTTGTTTTCTGTTGTACAATCAGCTCCTCTTCTTGCAGGATGTTAACGTTGTGCTTACTTCAGTTGAGCAAATACTACATTGCATAAAATAACTGTAGAACTGGGGCTTATTGACAAGTTTTCACAAATCTGTTTGTTTCTTATTTAATTTGAATCATTTTTCTCTGAAAATATAGCTCACTCTCCTACAAAAACCATATGAATAAAAGTTTAAAACTTTGTGAAAATTTAAAAGCAAAAATCCAGAAGTTTTCATCAGAATTTCAAACTTTTTAATCAGGAATTTTTGAAAATGTTCTAGTTTGTAATTTTATAGCCCATTTAATTTTGTTTAAACAAACTGATAGTTTGAAATGGCTCAAAAAATGCGTTGATTTTTTTTTAATTTTGTTGTGCACGCGGTCTTGCCCATTTTCACCATATAACGAAAATTCGTAAGCAAAAAAATCGTTAAAAATCAACGTGATTTCTGAGCAAATTAAAACTTGCACTTTACTAAATCAAAATTCAATGGACTATAAAACTGTATAAACCTAAACTATAAAACAATATAAACCCAAAGTTTTTCTAAAAATTCTGTTTACAAAGTGTGAAATTTTGAAGATTAATTTTTTTAATTTGCATTAAGTTTAAAACATACTTTTGTACGAGAATGCACGCTATTCTCATAAAAAAATTATATAACAAGGAACTTTATTATCAAAACTTGACAATAAGTCTCTGTGCTATAGTTTTTTTAACGCAGTGTGCTTATACTTTTTTTTGAATAAGTTTTTCCTCAATAGCACCGTAATTCTCATCTTTTTTCGGTTTGTCTGTTTTTTTTTTTGAAATATTCCTTAATACTTCATAAAGTTATTTGTATTTGGATAACCCCGTTATATATTGAATTCTAGAAATCTAGAAATCTAGAAATCTTCCGGGAAATTTTTGTTTTTTTGCCTTTTCTACTTGTGGAATCAGTTTTTCAATGAATTCACTATTTTTCCATCCTCATCATTCAATATTACTTTCTTCACTATTTAACATTCTATGAGTAATTTGCTTGCTATTTTTTACGCCATTTAAATCGCTTCCGTTTAACTGTTTCCAAGAGTACCTCATTGACTCCATCTATTTTACGTTTTTGAAGTCCAGAAACTCTCTCACATTGTTTGGACACATTACATTTTTACCCAGAAAGAGCACTGTGGACATTGGATGAAGATAGTCTGCGGAGAACTCTTTTGCTTTCCAACCGAAAAATCCACTTGGTCTCACTTCATTGCCGTTAATTTCGAACGGTAGCAGATTAACGCCAATCTGATTTATTTTCGAGAATTGCACCTTAAAGTAATGTCCATCGGTCGCTTTTATCCAATAGAAGCCTTCATTGTCTACATATGGTTTATTTTGAGACTTTTTCATTGCATTCGAACGTTCCAGATCGTTTACATTGAAACTGATATCTATCTCATAGGCATCCGGATGCAAGTGATTTGTTTCGATGGCTGTCTTCAAGGCTTGGTTGTCCAACCAATAACGTATGCCGACATTCTCGAATTCTTCGAGTACATGATTGAACGTTGTTTTAAGTTTGTCAAGGCAACAGGGTGGCGTATGTTTGTCCAAGTATATGTAGAAGGGTCGATTATTGTAGACCGTACCCACGCAAGACTTTGTAGTGCGTTCACAGCCGATTAAATCGATTTCGGTTACCAGTGGTAAGCTAAAGTTCGAAGATGAAAATTGTGTATCCAGCACTAGATTGTGATGAGAGCCGGCACTGCCACCCTCTTTTGGATCCGTTTTGGAGATAACTTTGTGAGACCGCCGAATGATTCGCTTAATCTGTAGCTTTTTATATAAATCCTTGAATTGACGGCGACGTATTTCGGTGCGGTGCTGCTTCGTGTGATACGACGCGAATAGGCGACGTCCGTCTTGGAAGGATTGTGGAAAAACAGTTTTCTGAAATTGCAATGAATATAAAATTAGAAGTTCATTGTGAAAAGTTGTGAAAAACAGAAATGTTTTCCTTTTTGTGGCTTACAGAAATGCCTGCCAGTTTTGCTTGTATATAAAACATTTCGGGAAATGGTGCGGCAAAAGGATCCGGCAGCTCCTTGAGTACACCCACATCCACAAGTATGGCGTGTTTTTGCAAATACTGCACATGGAAAATTTGATTTAGAATAATATTTAGTTCACACATCTTAACCCACTGCTGTTACATACCAAATCACACTTATCACTACTGTTAACCGCCACATATTGTATGGTCCAATTGGGCAGATCCAGAATTATTTGTGTACAACTACTGAACGACTTCATATTTCCAGCGAATGGCACTATTACCATACGTCTCACCGTCTCCTCGGGTCCCACGGGTGGCACCAAAGCGCGCGCCTCTTGCTGATGTTTCACCTCGCCTGCCTTAAGCGGCGCTCTCGCCGCTATACCTGCACCCAGTGGCACAGCTGAGTTAATTTCGCGTAAAATTTTTTGTAGCAAATTTTTGCTGGTTAAACGCACGCTATCTGGCAGAAATAGTACATATTTGGTGTGTATCGCCGCGAGCGCATTCAATTGATCGGGTGTCTTTTGCACATCGAAACCCAGATTGAGAAAACGGACGGTGTTCTCCTCACCGCTAGCGGTAACATTGCGCTCATATGACACGGGTGGATAGGGTGCACCCTCTAGCAATACGAGCACCGACAAATTGGGCACGATGTCGAGCAGATTGTCAATGGATGCTTTGAGATCGTTTTCGAAATTATAAAAACTTCGAAACACGATAGTTATGGACTTGCGTATGTGTTTGTTGGCGTTCTTCAATTTATCACGCGGCGATTTGCCAGCGCGCCCAGAGGCAGCGCTGCCAGCGCCCATTAGTTCATTGTCGCGCTCTGTTGCATCTGGCAACATGAGCGTGGAGGCAAGACTCTTCCAAATTGTCGACTTCCAGGAGTAATAGAATAATATCAGATTGGCTATGACCACTATCGTCACTATTAGCTTGGCGTGGCGGATGCGCATCACTTTCATGTTGTAACGGTGGGTGTTTGCGAGTCGAATAAGTGGTTAATCGTGTGTATGTATGAGAAAACTCAAAAACAAAAAACAAAAAATCTCTTTTTGCCACACGCCCACTTCAAAGCGAGGTCAACTTTTATTTTAACGATAAAAAACGTGGCACAGCCAGCCCACGTCGGACATTGGAGTAGTGGCGTGCATAATCTTGCTAAGAATTTCACTATAATGCTTAACTATGTATTGTATGTATAGCTGCATGTATCCCATAAAACATTCACTAGCTAAAACTCCATCGGTGCTGTATGAATTTGCTACTATGGTAGTTATTTTTTCTAGCTCTAAAACTAAACTATATGAGTATTAACACATTCCAAAGTAGGTAGATGACACTTTATGAAGTTTGTTTATTACGCTTTTTTACTTTTAACTACATTTACTAAATATTCGCTAGTTAAATTCAACACAAAACTTACTCGCACTACATATTTTCCGTTTTTCATGTGACAGAAAACACACTGCCAGGTGCAAGGATGACAGCATGAGAGCCCAGTATAGCAATGTGTGAGAGAATGTTTTATTTATTGTTATAAACAAAGGACATAGCAAAGCAGTGAAGCAAGAAAATACTGTGTAAACAGGACGAAAAACAAAAACCCGTATTTCAAGCGCAGTGATGTAAGCTTAAAGCTCCAAGTTTTAAGGATAAGAAAGAAATGTGTGATGGTGGTAGTTTTCTTCCAAGGGTAGTTGTCCTACACGTATAAAGGCACATTTGTGTGAACTCGTGCCGTCAAAAGCTTTTACATGCACAGCCGTTAGTCGTCAGTAGTCAACATATTCCATATGGATAAAATTTACTACTATGACCGGATTAAAAGGTGTGTATTAATTTGGCAATGTTCTTCCAGATCTATTTCATTTCCATCAAAGAGATCGCGGAAGTAGCCACAATTAAGGAAGCAGTGGATTGGTTACTTCCATCTGTAATTACTGTAAAGGACGTAATTATCTACTCCAACAGCCAAGTGGCAATTAGGGCATTAGGCTCGTTATTTGTGCATACGAAACCAGGCGGGATTGCCTAACTTCTCTCTTGATTGCATCCAAATACTTCGGCAATTGGGTTCCCGGTCACAGAAGCGGAACTGCTGAGTTGATGAGCAGGCTAGGCAGAGAATCCTGGAGATGGTTTCGTCGAAAAATGATGATTGGGGTTCTCTTGAAAACCTGTGGTCTGCTCCTGGAAAGATCGGGCACGCGTAAACTCAGTGAGCTCTGGGCTAGTGCGCAAACATGCAAAGTTGTGGGATCCTTTTGGCCAAGGGTAGATCGGGGGCGCTCGAGAGAACTTCTAAGGCTAGCAGAGCCGCAGCTTTCGAATTTGGTAGGTGTCCTTACCCAACATTGTCCATTAGGTGTCCATGCGGTGAGACTTGGGATAGCTTCAAGTCTTTTCTGCAGAAGCTATCTGGAGGACGAGATAGAATCATCTTAGCACCTTCTTCTCAGCTGCCTAGTTCCCGTCGGGTAAAGATTTAGACATGTGAGACCTCATTTTTTTGCTACACCTGCGGATATTGCGAGCTTAAATATCACACATCTGGGGAAATTCATCAGTTGCTTGAATTGGTTAATACGAACGTAATTAGCCAATGTTGGTCGTCATCCTCTAATCCAAAGCCCCTTCTTCCTTTTTCCATCTGTCTAGATCTTTTTCTTCGCCTTTCCACCCTCTCCCCCTATATTTTGGGGTTTTTTGTACATTTTAACTTTCTTGACTTCATTACAAATGGCCTCACGCAAAATATCCACATAGGCAAAGTGATATTAGGTAGAGTAAAGAGATCTGAACGTTTCGCTGGATGTTTTTTGTGGAACCAGATCTCTCGATACATATGTATGTACCGGTAAATTGATTCATAAAAGTTTCGTGCCCGTTTTGTGTTTGATGAAGTCAGTTGTGTATCAGAACATTCTAAAATAAAGAGAAGCAAAGTGAAAATTTCATATTTTGTAGTACCACTAGAACCAAGTTGAAAAATCCGAGCAAGTAGTCTTGCGTCTTGAAGTTGCTCCACAAACGGAGGGAACTACTGTTTTAAGCCGACTCCGAACGGCAAATGGTTTTTATTAGGAGCTTTTTTATGGCAAAAAATACACTGGGAGGTTCGCCTATTAACAATTATACCTATGTGAAAAATGATATAGTTAATTTTAGTGTCCACTATAAGCGGCCGCCGTTGGTTTGTGACTATCATTCGGAATTCAGAGAGAACGTAGGTTAGAATCTCGATGAAACACCAAAATGAAGAAAAAGATGTTTCTAATAGCGGTCGCCACTCCATGAAAAAGCTCCTCATAAAAAATATCTGCCGTTCAGAGTCGGTTTGAAAGTGTAGGTCCGTCCATTTGTGAAACAACATCAAGACCACACCACAAATAGGAGGAGGAGCTCGGCCAAACACCCAAAAAGAATGTACGCGCCAATTATATATGTATAAGCATGACTACAGGTAAAATCCACCAAATAGTCGATTCATGAATGCCTTATTGTTCAGAACGTCGAGATATCGATGTTGAGGGTTGTTCAGCAACACTTTGCACTACAGCAGCAATATTCTCACCAGAACGTCCAGTTATAGATCTGCCAGTCTAACTGCCTTTTTCTATACTCGACAGAACCACCGAAAAAAATTTCGAATTTTGCGATATTTTGTTGTTAAAGATCGGCCATTTTAGACATATAAGAGATGGCTATTACTAGCGTCGTTTTTGAGAGATCCTGTATATGTTATATGAAAAGAATTATGCGCACAAGACAAAAATTTGCTGTGGTTTCGGATTTCCTCTTGGTAGCCAGGTATACGTGGTAATACAAATTTATAAGAAGTTTCTTTGAGTTTCCATATTTCAATACTTGGTTGGTTGGTTAAAGTGGTGATTCTTCCAGAATCCAACTAGCGCTTCCGCATCATTTAGTTGCCGCATCCGCGTTACCAACTTGTTTAACGGTTATTTACAGCATGACTATATCCAGTCTGTGCGGTTTAAGAACTTGTTAGGTTGTTGACGTCTAAGCCAGATAGTGTCTCTAGCCTCTCGAACAGCGGTTGGTCCAGGGTTAACATTCTATCTTTCAATACTTACCTTTTTCCAAAAAATACACAAGTACATATGTATGTATGTATGTATATACATATACTAACACAGTTCTAAAAGTAATTTGTATTTTTCTCACAGCACATTTACATTACATTCAAACGTATATAAACGAGTATTATATATTTATTGACTAGGTTACATCCCCTGATGGTTATAAATATGTATGTGTATATATGTAATTCTTAATTTTTGACATTCGAAAAACTAAACACTTTTATTTTTATATAAATTTATTATTTTACATCATTTATTTCAACTATTATTTTTATATAAAACAGGTGGAATGCTGTATGCGGTTATGGCCTGAACAGCAATCGATCGAAATTGCAACAATTACTATTCATCGCTGAGACGAAAATTCCCTATTTCAATCTCTGAATGTATATGTGCATCTCCAATGTCCAGTCGCTTTCTTTCTCGCCACGTGCCAAATGATTGAGAATAGTTCGGGGAACTGAATTCAGCTGAATGTTGAATACTAAACAGGTGGCACTACCTACCCTCGGAATTTATACTTAGTTCCACAGGTGTAAGAAAGAAAATCGGTTTAACTACTATTAATTCATAATGCATTGGGGAAAGTACGTTGCCACCAGCGATGCACTTATACATGCATACATTGCTACTAAGGTGCGCAAAATGTAGCAAACGGCAGGCGTGATAGTAACGGAGACACTAAAATTTGTAACATATCACAATTTACATCTTTGCTTGAGAGAACTGAGGATCTGGAATGCCATCATTCAACCAATTCTCCTCTTAACCAATCGTTAGCGATTGAATAATATTTTCCCACAACAGTCTTCGATAAAAATATTCACCGATTCCATATTTTGATACTCCCTGGCTTCCAATTGCTCTCTGAAGTAGGGAGAATTCAATGGATTCGCATCCATATAATAAGATCTAAAATAGTTAGCGGGTGGTTTTGTTTTAGTATCTTGAATGCCCGAAAAATGTTAAGCTTCAGAACAATTTGGGACTAACGCCTCTATTTTTTTCAATAGTCAGCCTTCTAATTAATGCAGAGAATACATTGCCAATTAAGCTAATCGAAAAGCATTCCTTTGTTTTGAGTACCAGCATACCGTAATATTGAAAATAATAAAATAGCTGATTATGTGGGAAAAAATGTTTAAGCTTCTAATCGTAATTTCAGAAGCGAAAGAGGCATAAAGTAAATTTTGCAACACAGAACTTGATATTTCCTTTCTGCTGTGGGAGAAGTGTGCTTTCAAGATCAAAATTTATGCATGAAAAAGTTGCAAGCTTTCAATTGAGCAAGACACCCAAGCTCGATACTCGTCCATTGCTCATCTGCTCAATTATTTGTTTAAAATTTTTGGGCTTTTGAACAATTTGAACAGCGAAAAGAAAATGGTAATTTCATTTGTCAGCATTTCTTTAGTTTCCCAACGACGCCAGCACTGCTGACAAAAAATCAAAATAATCAAAAGTATTGATTTGAACTACTCGAAAAAGCGCTATATAAAGAATGGACACTAACTGTAATTAAAAAATAAGTATACATATTCATAGTGTTTTATGTCATTATTAATTTGGCGTATACACTTTTTGTAACTTCTATGTATATATTCTTCAAAATGTAATCAGTTGCGGAGAAAATTGTGCGTAAAAGCAAGCAAATTGTAATTTGTCTTTTTGTTTGTGCCAAAGTAAAAACTTTAACTTGTCCGAAAAGTACCGTAACTTATGTGTTAAAAAAGTTTAATGAAAAAAGATTTGCGTCCGAAGCAGAAGCCAAAGAAAAGTGCAATATTTCGAAAAAAGCTGATCTTTCACTTCGCGATGCTGCAAAACATGCCCATATGTCGGAAGGATACGTCCAAGAAATGTGCTAAAGTGAAGGCTTACGATCATGTAAAACAATCAAAATAATAAATAAAAAAAAAAAAAGTGTTAAAACACGTGCGCGAAAATTATGCAGTCAAGACATTCATAACTATGGCTGGGTGGTTATGGGCGATGGAATATACGTCAAAGCAGACTTTAAATAGATTCACGACGCTTAGTTTTATACTGCAACGAAGAGAGAAGGAGTCCCAAGTGCCTTAAAGCTAAAAATATTTCAGAAGTGCCCAAAAAAATGTTTGGTTTGCCAAGTCATCTACCAGAGTGGTATGAAAAGCAAAACGCTCATTACCGCGGACAATATAAATCAAGAATTTTATATGAAGAAGTGTTTGCAAAAACATTTGCTGCTATTCCTAAAACAATATAAAGGTTCAGTTCTATTCTGGTCCGATCTAGCAACGTATCATTAGAACAGTTTTGCTATGAACTGGTATGAAAATCATGAGGTAAATATTATACAAAAGGAACCCAACCCACCAAACTGCCACAAGTGCGACGTATTGAAAAATATTGGGTTATTGAAAATTGCTAGAAATTAAAAAAATTAAAATTGAATAGCCGTTTAAAATGAATTGGCAGAGAGCAGCAGATACCGTAACAAAAGCTGACGTCCACCGCCTAATGAGAGAAGTCAAATCTAAATTGCGCCATTTTTTTATGACAAATTCAAATGATATTAGTTTTTCGTTTAGCATAGTACGCTTAATAAAAAAAAAATAAAATAAAAATTGTTGTTGATTTTTGTACGACCAACATTTTTCGTGTCTATTCTTTACTTGAGCTTGAGTAATCATTTGAAAAAATCATTTGAAAAAAAAAATGCTTTTTACCAAAAAATTACTTTTTTTTATCGGAAATTAAGGCAAACATCCTAAGAAAACATTTAATTTATATTATCTTATATATATGC